>VZRO01007211.1:0-33595 GCA_013397915.1 Daphoenositta chrysoptera | reverse complement strand
CCCGCGGTGCGGGTGCGCGCGGCCCCGCTCCCCTGGGCTGCCCTGCCCGCGGGTCGCCGCGCCCCGGCGCGCTGAGCCTGCGGGCTGGGGGTTCCTGCCTCGGGAACGGCAAATCCCGGGGCAGGGCGTGCAGGGCGCGGAGCCAGCCCCGGCTCGGCCCCTGTCAAATGCAACAATGCCTCGGCCCGAGGCTCTAGGCGTTGCACATCTCTGTGGCTGGGCTGTACTGCAGAAACCTTAAGTTAAGTTGGGGAGGGGAGTAGTTCAGCCTGACAGTGCCACGTTTTGGAAGTGATGCTGACATTGTGTGTTCTTTGCCCGGACCTCACCTCTCGCACTCTGTCACTGAGCTTTGAAAATAACCCTCTCTGGCAAGAGCAGATGGATACCCTCTCCTGCTGTTGAAAACCACTATCCCAAGAAGAAATGTTTTCAGTGAAACCCTTTTTCCAGGTGAACTCTTGGCAGTGAATATTACCTTCCCATATTGCCTGCTGTTCTCTAGTACTGTGTTTCAAAGTGCTTATAACTTCCGTGGGAGAAGGTGGGAAAGGTGAATTTGGGTAATTTTGGTGGTGTCATGTTGTGCTGGTGCTGTTTCCTCTGGTGGCGCTTGCTGCTGTCATGTTGTAAAATGATTTTAAGCATATAATCTCAAAGAATCTTGTGGGGTGTCTCAGAGCACAAGCACTTCCGTCAGTTCGGTTCACATGTGCCACTCTTCTCTCCACACCCCCAAGTCTTTGCTGTCGTTTTGAAGTTGCTGTAGTGTCTACACATCTGTCTTTTTAAAGCATATAGATGTGTCGTTGCCCTGTCTTGTTATTATTGGAAACTGTATGTTGTGTAAAGAATAATGCAATAGCTGGCTTCATGACCTGAGTAATTTTAAGAGTGATATGCATGATGGGAGTCCTTACCAGGATCTGCTTTCTCTCCATCTCTTTGTAGGTCCCTGTATTTTGCAATAGCAAAACAACTATCTTGTCTGTTTTGCATCATAAATTGAGATGGGGGTGGAATGCAGAGTTGATTAGCTGCAGAATTCTAAATAATGGCTTGGAGCAAAGAAAAATGGCAAAAATGGAATGCAATGGCAGTCTTCTCTTCTTCCTCCTCCTCTGCTGCAATCCTTACCTGACCCTGATGCTGCAGCAGAGAGCTGGCCTGCTGCTGCTTCTCCTGAGCAGAGCAGGTAGGAGGGAGCAGAATGAGATTGTGCTTCACAGGTCACTGGGAGGTTGCACAAGTTGCTGTCATCTCCCCCAGGTGCGTCCTCTTCTCCCCCCTTTATTTTTGTTTTTGTTTTTTTATAGCTGTGTTAACCTCTGTTTTGAAAAGTTTATCTGCATTTACTTTTATGAAAGCTAAAGCAAACTTTTAATTAATTTTTTTTTAAAACCCTTTAGATTGTATGTTGTGATATTTGTGTAGTAACTTTTACTTTTGTTTCTGGAGAGAAGCTTAGCTTTTTTTTGTTGCTGTTTTTTTGACTACACAGCTTGTTTTCACAATCTGGATCACCTGGAAGCAATTCCAGGTACTAGTTCAGTCTAAAAACCACCTTATTAGAGGATTATAGGATTACTGATGACACCTGAGATTGAAGTGTTCAGTCACTGCCTTCTTTAATTATAATCAGCTGTGCAATAGGTGTGTGCCTTATAAAGGGCATATTTGCATTCATTCTAAATCCCAAGCTCAAATTTTGCAACTTCTTTGTATTTATCTGATAATTTATGACCTAGGTGAAGGGACAAGCCTTCTTTAGAGATGGTTTTTCATGTTTTAGAGGTAATGTGTTGTACTTCACCTTCTAATGCTTTTGTTCTGCACCTCTTCAGTGGTAGACTTGGTCAGTAATACAGTGCAGTCAAACTTTCTCAAATGCTTTTATTTTGAAAATAAGATACCATAGAGTATAGAAGCTGAAATATGACAAATTACATAGAAGTAACTTTGTGACTGTTGCTATAAACCGTGGAAGTTGTCCTGTACATTAAACAGTATGGAAAATCTAATTTGTGATTGAATGAGTGCAGCTGAGAGCTTGATTAAAAGTTAGTTAATTACAAGGGGAGGAAGATTAATAAACAGACATGCGTGCCTGATACTAATTTATAATCACTTCTTTAAAATGGTATTTCCTCAAAACCTGTTTGAGTAATCATCACACTTTTTATATTAAATGATGTATGACCATCTTTTTGTACTTTTGGTAGAATTGCATGCTAAACTTAGTAACTTGAATGTAACTTTGTATTTCTGAGTGTCCTTTTATGTTGAATTTTGAAAGCTTGTTTCTAAAACAATTTGGTTTGTCTTTTATGTAGTCACTTTGCATGTAAATGTGTGTATTTCGGTATTGCCAGTCTTGGATCAATCTGTCTTGATTTCCGAAAGATCTCCTTAATTTATTAGCTCCAGGATCACTCACCCAAATTTTTTTGCTGGGAAAGATGTTTGTTAGTAATCAGTTACTCTGAATCTAACGTGTGGTAAACCTTGGCATGCCAGTCATGGAGGTCAGGGTGCTGCACTACAAGTTCATGTGCACTCCAAGTGCCAGAGTAAGAGAGGCTCTAAGTTGTGGCAAAACAATTAAAAACTTGGGTTGGATCCACTTTGCATGGCTCCCCAAGGCAGAATGAACTTAGATGCTGTTGGAAGGTGTGTATTTAAGACGTCTTGATTTTTCCTCCTGAAATATCCTGTCCTGTGCATTGGAAACTCTGTTCCTGCTGATACACTCCACTGGTGTTGATTTAGTAGGTGCTAGCATGCATGAGGTTGTATTACATGTAGGGAGTTTTAAGCAAATAAGTAAAAATGTAGTTCTGAATGTATATGGCTGTGAAATTCCTGTACCAAGCAGTAGACTTTATATGAAGATATAGGTTTATGCTAACCTTTTGCCACAGTTACTGGCCAATAAAAATTCCTGGAACCCACACGTTATAGCATTTATACTGAAATGTTCATCAGTGTCCAGGAGCTTGGAACAGACCCTGTACTGTGTGTTCTGGAATTTAATGGAAGTGATGTGGTTGCTTGTATGAAATTTAATACAACAGTACTGCAGTAGATGTAAAACTGAGGCAAGTATGTCTGACTCAGCAAATGCAGTGTTCAGCATTTAATTAAGTCGTGACTGTCTTAATGAAGACTTACAGTGGAACAGCCTAACTAAATAACTTTAAGAGTAGCTTTCTAGGAATCTGGGGCTTTATATGTAAGCTGCAGAGAACTTCCAAATCTATAGGAAGAGTGTATGAAATAGTCTAAATGTGAGTGAGCCTTCACTACATACAGAGTTCTGCGTTGTTGTGTTATTGTATTTTCAGTGTCAGATTTGTGAGAGAATTTATAGGATTTATAATACCATGGAAACTCCTTTCTTCCCTATATTTGTCTGCATTTTGTAGCTACAGTGTTATTTTGGAATTATCTGAAAACAGTGAATATAAACAATTCTGTTAGGGAAAGAATGGCTTTTGCTAGCTGGAGTAAATGAAAGTGTCTGTTTACGGAACAAGTTATTGTTTGATTACAGATACTTGAAATACACAGACCTGTTACCAAACACAAGCTCCATGAGTACGGTCTGGAAGCAAGAAACAGGATTCAATCCGTGTAGATCAATAGGGTTCAGCATGTGAGCCTGTTCAGCATTCAGGCCCTGCATTTGCATCAGGAATGTGTCTTTTTCAGTCTGGCAGTCACTTGAATTTTCATATTTATAAATCTGAAAATGTTTAAGCTTCAATCAAATTCAAAGACAGATTAATAAAATGAATTGATTAGTATTGACTATTTGGGTATAGGAGAATTTTATACTCACCAGGAACCAGCTGCACTTTAGTTACTAATCCCCTTGTGTAGGTACAATAATGTGTGAATCATGAGCTGGAATTTATATTTGAAGACAGTTTTGAAGGGTAGAAGAAGAAGGTATAGGACCAAAAGTATGTGATGTTACACTTTTTGTCTTCATAGTTGCAGAGGAATATTTTTAACAAGTTGGAAATAATTTAGATTACTGTATCAGTTCAGGGTTTTTTCCTAGTTATAATTTACTCAAGTTTTTGAACATGATTTAAATGCAAGATAGCTAGAATAAATGAGCAAAGATGAGGTCCAGGACTTGTGTAATCATAGATGATTTTGTTATTTGTAGGCTGCTTGCCATAGCTTTATAAATGTAGTTGCATATTAACTAATTTTAAATTTTTGCTGTGAAACTGATGAATCTTCTACTTTACAAGATAACCCATATATTGAGAAAGAAAATTTTTCTCTTCTGTTTTCATTTGTTTTCATTTGATTTGAAGTAATTATATAATTCTGGTAATGCCTTCAGAAGTTCTCACACTTTATGGCAGAAAAAACTAATACTTCAAATATATTTATTCATTATGCAACTCCTAAGTTTAATTTGTGAGATTTTTAAATTGTTTTATTTTTTTAATATATTTTCCCAGAATGAATAAACTCCTCATCAAGATGTTTTTTCAGGTTTCTTAAATGAGTTTTTGTAGACACTGAATTTTCTATTGGAGTGATGTATTCCGTAATACGTAAACAAATTTTTTTGTTAAACTGTGAGTCAATAAAACATTTTTCAATATGACTTCTTTATCTATCTGTGTGCTGACAACCTATTTATGTGAGAATGCCTCCTGTTACTTTGTTTTTGTTTCTGCTCCTAAGTATTTGTGTCAAAAATGCCTCTGTGCTGCACACCTTAAAAAGAGAAGTGCTTTTGTGATGCCTTTTGTTTTTGTAGGGTACCTAAATATTAATGGAGGATGTAATACTTGTAACTCAGTTCTGATATTTTTGGTTTTGATTTTTTTTGTTTGATTTTTTGATTTCTGTTGTGTCATCAGTGTGGTAGGACACGTAGAGACAGGATATTGTAAGAATTGGCAGTGGTTAATAATCTGTCTTTCACTGGTTGGGGCTTGGTTTTCTGTTTGTTTGGGTTTTCTAGTGCATGTATAATCCATGCAGAAATGATTTGTAGGCAGTTTGTTTTAGAGAGTGTTTTCAGATCCCTGACTGAATGGAAATTGTCCAACAGGTCAGTAGTAGGTTAAGTGTTGGAGTGATGGAATTTAGGAAAACTAAACCCACTGACTGTTATGAGAAGCAGAAGGATTTTATGATTACTTACTTGGTGTGGGGTTGGAACTGGCAAATGTATTGTACAATATCACAAACATTTTTCTATACTGTAGCATCTATTGTATGAATGTATGTGTGAATGTGTTTTTTGTTTTTATTACTTCAACATTAATTGTATTCTCTCCCTGCCTCTTGTTTTTTCTTTCCAGAGGTTGCAACAAACTTTCTTTTAAGGATCTGCCGGTGTCATCACAGATGAATCCCTTCTGCGTTTCGGTAACAGTAACGTAATTGGAAAGTTTCAGTCAGCAGGTATTTCTCTGCCTTTTCTGACTCCTCAGGGTGGATATTTTTGACATGTGTCCAAGCAGTGTGTGGAATCCTTTCATTTGTGTTTGAGGTGTGAACAACTTCTGAAAGATCTGCTAAAAGGATAAGGAGGAACCTCTATGGGTAACTCTTGGCTGGAAACAATTATTGGTCAACCATGGTAAAACTTGCCAACCCTCTTTATACGGAGTGGATTCTGGAAGCTATACAAAAAGTTAAAAAGCAAAAGCAAAGGCCTTCTGAAGAGAGAATATGTCATGCTGTTTGTGCTTCCCATGGATTAGATAAGAAGACTGTTTCAGAACAGTTGGAACTTAGTGTTCAAGATGGTTCTATTCTTAAAGTTACTAACAAAGGTCTTGCATCCTACAAGGACCCAGATAATCCTGGACGGTTTTCATGTGTTAAACCTGGCACTATTCCTAAATCTGTTAAGGGATCTAGAGGAGCTTGTAATGAGCTTCGTAATGTGGATTGGAATAAACTCTTGAGAAGAGCAATTGAAGGGCTTCAAGAACCCAATGGCTCCTCCCTGAAAAACATAGAGAAATATTTGAGAAGTCAAAATGACCTAGCAAGTATTTTCAACAATCCTGCCTTTCAGCAGAGGTTGCGGCTGGGGGCCAAACGTGCTGTGAACAATGGGAGGTTACTGAAGGATGGTCCTCAGTATAGAGTGAATTATGGCAGTTTGGAAAGCAAAGGAGCTCCAAAATACTCCAGCACCTTCCCAGCTTCCCTTCCACCTGTCAGCCTATTACCCCACGAAAAAGACCAGGTAAGTCTGAAAAATGAGAGCTAATGTAGTAATGAAAAACTATTCTTGTTATCCTTTGTTTATTAACCTAATACAAAAGTAATGAATCTTCTTGTGCTTTATTTACCCATTTAAATGTATATTATATGAGTGGGGATGCATATCCAAGATGCATGCAGGACCAGTGCTGGTAAATGAATTTTACTTGGCTCCCTATGTCCTGCCGTTCTGCATTGGATAGTTTGCTTTGTGGATTTTCAGCAGATGAACAGAGCAGCAGGGAAGAGTACAGCTGTATGCTCTGTTGTAGGTGTGAGATTGTTCTGTCTTGCCTGACAGACTGGTGTTGCTGAAATCTGTGGTGTGATTTGATTGTGGCCTTCTACCTTTATTTTCTGCCTGGATATACTGGTTTTCTTGTGGTTTGACCAACCACCACCTGAAATACCACTGGTTGGACTTGGTGATGTTTAAGACCATTAGTATTACTATTTTTTTATTATATTTGTATGTAGATAGTTAGCTTTAAAATGACAATTAATAGAAACTGGAATTAATGTAAATATTCTAGGAACAGAAGTGAAGGTGTTAGAGTGACAATTTGCTCTAAACTGCGGGATCCTCCTTGTTTCACTTTTGTTGCTCTCCCTACATGAGTTTATTTTTGCTATTACTTGAGTCTTGTTTTGAAGTTAATTGTTCACAGGGTTTCAGCCTTGAGGGAGAAAGGGCTATCAATTAGTTTTTTGTTTATGAAAGGATCGTGTCAAAGACATGTCTGCAGGCATTCTTTGATCATTTCCCATTTAGTATGGTGAAGTGTGTTTGGAATTTTCAGTGTACGTGGGGGAAAGTTACCTGCTGTAGTCGAATTGGCTTACTTACAAATATTTGTAAGTTGATGGTTTGGGGTTCTTTGTTTCCTTTCTTTGTTTTTGTTTTCCTCTTCTGGCTCGTCAAGTTTGATGGCAGTTATTTTAGACATGGAATAGTTCAGAGAGCTTTGCTATTGTAGAAGTGCCACCAGTGTCTCCTAGAAGCTCCATGGTGGTTTTCATTCATCTGTTTCCTTTGATTGCGAGATGATGGAGGGTGCAGAGTAGAAAATGCTTCTGTTAGAATTATTTAGTGAGGTCGTCAGGAACAGTTGTTTGGCGAACTGTTAGAGGTGAGTAGTTGTAGCTTTATTTTTGTGAGCTTCTCTAAATGTATATTAAATATGATTGTATTTATATATGGGTATCTATTTCTGTCAAATTGGACTTCTCGGGTATTTGAGGGATGCATGGAGCTTCACGCTCTATAATCAGAATGGAAATTCAGAAGTGCTGCATACTGTGCAATTACTGCTGTAGCCATACACTATAAACATTTAATACCTTGTAGTGATAAAGCTGTCTGTTTAAGTACTTTGAGTTTCTACTGTAATTCTGATACTGTAATGACATGAAAAATTTGATGGCTGGAGTACTGAGCAACCCAAGTAACATGAATTCTGTGGAAACAAAAATCTCCCTTGTTAGGCTACCTACTGGGACTGCACCTGTTGCGAGGAATGTTAGTTGGGTCATGGTGCTGAAAAAGCCATTACTGCCATACTAAAATACTGGTATAAGGATAAATCTGTCTTCTAGAAGTTAGCCAAACAAATCTGTTCTCTAGCAAGTGCTTTGGCAAGAAAGAAGCTTTCATTTGGGTGCCTCAAAATTAGCAGTGTGACTTGCGTGTTTAAAAACTGGCATACGGTTTTTCCTGACAAAAATAGTTTTGATGTGAGGTTGGTGAATCAGTAGTTCCGTGTTAGTGTAGTGCTCACTTAGTTGTGCTAGCTATGACCCAGGTTGCTGAGCAAATATATAGAGACTTGTTTTAAATGTGGCATTTTTACTGTTCTTCACTCTGTGTGGCTTTAAATATTTCAGGGACAGTTCTGAAAGTAAGTGTGCATAAGTTGTCCCTGTAGTTGGGATGTGATTGCATCTTCATTTGAAATTGATGTTAGTTTGTGTGTAAGCAGAATGGCATTGAAAGAAAACTGTTAGGCTATTTTTATTGGAAGCATTTAAGTGACAGTATGGGGCATGTCAAGATTATTTGTTGAAATTAATACAATAAATTTAACCAACTGTCACCTCTTGGGAATGGCTGATGTTTGAGATTGGTGTATTTTAAAGTTTCTTTGGCTCTTTCTATAGCTAGCACGAGTAAGAGATGATTTTTGTTGGGGTGGCTAATTTTGTATGTTTGTTTTGGTTTTTTTGCTTTCAAATACTAGAGGTGATGTTCTACTATGTCTTCTGTTGACTTTTCTGGAGGAGAAGAGCAAATGGAGGGATGCACAGAAGTCTGTTTTGATGACTGTGGAAGTTTGAGTAATTTTGATCATTTTTCTTTCATTAATGCATAATTAACATCTCATCAGGATGAGACAGTTAAAAGATTTGGTGCATTAGAAGTGCATTAGAGCTCTCTCTTTGTCATTCTGAACATTCACACTCATAGTACCAAATGCAGACTCTGAACCTTTGTTCCTGAGGGAGTGAAAGGTGATCAGAAGAAATACAGTATGGCCTGTGTGGGTCAAGGTGGTTGTGTTGTGTGTGGGTTGTTGTTGGTTTGTTTGGGGTTTTATTGGTTGTTTAGTTTCAGGATTTCTGGTTTTGTTTGCTTGCTTCAGTCACCCACCCAAAGCATCCGAGTATGCAGTGCACTGAGAAGATAAATACTATTGAAATGCGGTGTCACTGAATTTAGTTTTGCAGACCTAGAGCCTTGACTATGTGACAGTTGAGTGGTTTGCATTCTATGAAATACTTGGAACAGGGAGCTGGAAGTGCTAAACATTTGTCTTAGTGGTGATGATATGGAGCTGCTTTTCTCATCCCTATTAACTGGGTGATCCAATCCAAGTAGATATAGTTCTCTTGTTTCATTAGATTTAGAAATAGCTGCAATTAGTTACAGCAACGGAGCTGACATGTTTCCTCCTGTTATCCATAGGCCTGGAAGAAAGGATTTGTATAAAACTGGTGTCTGAAGTGTTATCCTGACTCTTCTGGATTTGGGCAAAGTTGCATCAACTCTTGAGTTACAGCAAGGAAAAGCATGCAGTGCAACTGTTAAAATCTTCCCTCACTCCATCCTTTTCCATTCCCTAGTGTGTGTGGAGGGTTGCTTTTCCATCTTTGAATGAAGAGATACAAGTACAAGGTTCATGGAAAGACAGATTTTGTTGGAAGGTCGATAGCTTTTGGCAGCTATATGGTGTCTCGGTGGTATATCGTAAGTGTCATGAGTAGTATGTATTATATAAAGGACTTTTCAGTTATCTGAAGTATTCTGGTGATTACATCCAGGTAAATGCTCACTGATGTGTCTGGACAGGTAACTTGAATCAATGCACTTCAAAAGATGCCTGTTTTGGTGTTAATTGGCTGTGTGAAGGACAGCATCCAGCCAGAGGTGGAGCTGCCTTAAGAGTGAAGGAGAACTGAAAACAGTGGTATCCTTCAGGATGAAGACATGCAGTGTCTTTTTTATGTCCTGAAAAAAAAATCCAGAAAAATCTTCCTCAAATAAAGAAAAAAAAAGCCCAGAAATAGACACAAGAAAGGAGAAAAAGAATTAATTTTGTTGTGCAGCAGTTTGATCTCATGCACTTCACTATGTTGCAGTGCATATTTAAACAATTTAACTGCTCTTATGTGTGCTCAAGAGTATCTTGCATAGATACCCTTCCTTTTGCTTCACACCTTTTCTCACCAAGCATTTTCTGAAAAGGGCTGTATGAATATGTTAACCAGAAAATGTAGTGTAAAAACTAGTTACATAGTAGGGAAGGGTGTGAAGAGAGAGGAAAATTGAGTGCTCCTTAACTTTTCAATAAGCCTTTGAAGCATTAAAATGCACTTCTGGAAATGCAGCAAAGTGGTATTTAAAACTTATGGCTAGTTTTAAGAAGGGTATTTAATTTGTCTTTAATGGTGTCAGTTTTAGAATGGCAAGATTGCTGATGTTTTCTCTGAGTGTTTTCCTTGTCTCTGGGACAAGCACTAGGAAGGTTCTGCAGTTTGGGAGCTGCATGAAACCTAATAAGCCTTGGGAGTTAGCCATCTCCTGAGCACAAATGCTATGTGAGTGTAAACTCAAAGAAACAGGTATTTGTAGGCTGTAGGCAGCTCTTTATTTGCTTGTTTTTAGACATAATTTAAAAGGATAAATCCAGCTTTTAAAGGTGAAGAGGGAGTAGCCATTGTAACATTTTCAGAGGGCTGTGGGAATACATAGTGTATCTCAGTAGTTACATCTTTGCTATGTTCAGAATAATTAGTACTTCAAAGATGCAGTTCAAGTGGAGACGGCTTGATGTTGGTTCTCCTCAATGCTCTCTTGAACAGCTCGGCAACTGTGGTTTTCATCTGATTCTTGGCATGAAAAATTTTATTAATTCCTCTTTTACTTTCAGTTTGTCTTTCTAAGTGGACTTTCATGCAAAACCGAACTTGTTTTATTAATTTTTCTTACCCTGCACTCCTATCTAATTTTGTTTTCACTGGCCTACGTACATTTAGCTTTCCAAAGTGTAACTTGGCATGGGTTGAATTTCAGTTTTCTGGTATGTAGCTTGTGCCAGTGCAGACACTGGGTGTTCCTCCTTCTGTCTTTCAGGCAAAGGGCCAATCTATAGCGAATTGCTTTTTTGGCATCCAGGCTCCTCCTTGCTCAGTTTTTCAGCTTCCTGCCTTCCTGTGGGTAGGCAGCAAGACAGCGTTGGTTGAGATTTCTTGTTGCCTTTGTCCTCTAGACTTTCCTCTGTGCAGAAACAGAAAAGGGAGTCAAAAAGGAATGCACAATGTAGATTTACATGTGAGGGGATATTGGTAATGCCGAACTTTGGGAGCTGGCTTTATGCGGTGTCTGTGCTTATGAGGGTGAGTCTGAGCACCAAAATACAGTGGTGGTCTGCAGTGCTACAACTGAAGAGACTGTACACAGGGAAACGAAAAAGAAATCTAGGTTTGAACTTCATCAGTCCATAAAATACTGTTGTCTTCAGATGCAACCTTTGTTTCTCTCCTCATAACATCTTCATGGTAACAAAATACTGAGGAATGTTGGCATTACATGGCAAACACTAAGTCTCGTGTTTGTGCTTCTAATTATTCCAATTCACAAGTTAGCTTTATTTCTTGGAAGGGTGGCCTGCACCTTAACTGCGTGTAGATCTGGTCCTGGAAGTTCTGGGATGATTGCTAGGTACTGCTGCTCTTGTGTTTTGGGGTGTTTTGGTTTGGGGTTTTGATTTTTTTTGTGGGTTTTGTTGTTGTTTATTTTGGGGGGTTTTGTTTTGTGTGTGTGGTAGTTTTTTGATTTTTTCTGTCCCTGTAGCTTCTGAAATGCTAGAAGTACCAACCCTGTGCATAAGCCAAGGGAACACTTAGAAATGGATCCTGGTAACACCTGAGATACTGGAGCTTACCAGAAACTGAAGTGGAAAAGTCTCATTGTCCCATATTGTGAAGAAGCAACTCATACCACCGTATAGATTGATATATCTGGCTTTGGGGGCCTATTTTTTTGTGTGTTTTACAATTCAGCGTATTTGGACCAACCCAAGAAGCATGCTTGTAAAAGTTTTCTTGAATTGTATGGTGGAAAGTAAGTTAAATACTGCTGTTTCCTGAGTTAGATTGGTCTATTCCTTCCTAAGGCAGGGTAGAGGTTAGTTTTCAATATCTGATGAGAATTAGTTTCTGCAAACAGGGTCATATTTGCAGTAGTCTATAGAACCATGAGGGAAGACCCTACTCATCCTTTTTTTCCCCCAAGCTGGATATTCTGAACATAGTTCTGCATGATGTGCACATGGTTCTTGTTTACTGCAAGGAGTGATTCCAAACCTTACACTGCAAGCTGTTTAATCCTAAGGCTTGCTAAAATTTGATTCTTTTGTTGTTTCCATTCAAAATTAATTGTTGTGGTGTTCTGTGGTGAGTCCTGTGTTGAAACTGACAGCAGTGAGTTAAAGAAATCCTGTGTAGTTCCAGCAGTTCTATTGGTGTTTATTCATCTATGCTATTTTCTGTGAACTCCTCTGGCTTAACTGGGAGTGACATTTGATTCCTAAACTATGGTTAGAGGTTCTACTCTTTGCATTTTTCCTCCCAGACTAATTTTTCTTCAACTAGTCAATGCGTGGATATCTCCTTTGTCAAGATTCCTTTTAAAACACAGAAATACCAGAAGGCTGCCTTAGATATAAGGAGAATTACCTAGCATATTTTCTCTAAGATATTTCCTTACCTGTTTAAAGTGTCTTTGCTCTGCCATGTTCAATAATAGTTGTGGTCTTGACTCTTGGGTATTTATTCTGTGTCAGTTGAAATGTAATAGCAATTCCATATTGTTTCTTATTTGCAGGAACTTTATTGTAAAACACATGATGAAAAATTTTGATCACTTGCAGTTGAAGTTGTCTGCTATTTTTGACGTGTTATTTTTTTGTCAAGAAAGATCTCAGGTATAGATTAACTGCTAATTAACCGCAATTTTCCAATTTGGTAGTTGGAAATGGCAAAAGACTCTCACTTTTGAAATCATTTCAAGCTAGCATTAAGAAAAGGTGAACTGGTATAAAAGGTTTTTTTACAACTTTGAATCCATTTATGGTCCTGCTAGCAACTTGGCTCTCTGTGTTCAGGCCTATGTTTGCCTGGGTATAAGGACAATGAGGGCCTATTTCGATCCAGGACACTACAACTTTATGGAACCAAGTGGATGGAGTGCTGTTGTGTACTGGAACAACAGTATTAGGGCTCAAATAGTGGCTGTAGAATTTTGAACATGATGGCACGTCAGATTAGGCATCACTTAGCTGACGGATCCACTGCTGTTCTTTGTGGTTACCTGGTAAGCAACAAATCAGCTTTTAAACCAGTGTGATTTCCTTCAGTTGCAATATTACTCGTATTTATTGTTGTTTTTTCCAATCTGCTTATATCCCTTATTGAGGAAAATTATTACTGGTGTCACACAGATTTTTCTGTGGTTTTCTTTTTTTCCTCTCCAGGTTCTTTGTGAAGAGCTTAAAGTTGTGAATTTGCAGGCACAGCCAGCCTTCTTTAAATGAGTGGGTGTGACCTGTTACAGGGATGCCTGTGCAGGCACTTAGTTCTAGGTTTTTGTGGATTATTGTGATTTCAGGTTGTGCTGTAGATAATGTTGCATAAGGAAAAATCCCTTGTGGTGAGGGAAACTGCAGACTTGTAAATTGTCTACTCTTGTGCCTTGTCACTGCAGTACTAGCCACATGTGTGCACTAATTTCTGGTTTGTCAAGTTTTTGGGGTCTAGAGGGGCAGAGTCCCATTTCTCTCCCCTGTTGGTTGTGGTAGTACAGTCTAGCAGTTACCAATTAATGCAGTCCTAGGTGACGCAGGCTTGAGACTTCTGGTTTTAATTACAAGCAGGACTCTGGCACAGGAAAAAAGCTGTGTATGATCTCAGCAGAGGTGTCTGGTAGGCATGGCTGATGTTTCCTCATCTAGGAATACAAGTAGAGCTAACTTAAGCTGTGGTGAGTTTGCCACACATTTTCCACATGCTCTCCAGGAGTTAATTTCATCACTGGTGGTATTTTGAAGTTGGCTTCAATTTCACATATGTTTTTTCCAAAATGGTGCAGATGAGTGACTGTAGTTTAAGAACTAATTTTTATGTAATGTCCATGTATCCGTGGCAACACTAACTAGCAGTGTTTGCATTTGGCTCAATAAAAGACAAATGTCGGTGGCACCCATGTTTCAGACATAGAAACAGGCAGTTCTTAACTAATGAATAAATAGAATCATAGAATTATTTAGGTGGAAAAGACCTCAAAGATCAGTGAGTCAGTTAACCAGTGAGTCAGTTAACCTAGCACTGCCATGTTCACCATTAAACCATGTTCCGAGGGCCTCATCTGTATGTTTTGTGAATGCTTCCAGGGACAGTGATTCCAACACTTCTCTAGGCGGCAGGAAGTATTTACATGTAACAGTTGAAAGGAGTTACAGTCAAGATAAAATTGCCATAGATGTGTGGGACTGTTGTGTTAAAGCACCTCTTTCAGCACTACATATTGGGTGATTATAGTGAAGATGGCGACTGCTATTTTTCAGATGGCAAAATAATGAGAGGTAACTGGCACAAGCTGCATCAAGAGCAATTGCAGATAGATGAAGGAGAAAATCCTTTAAAATGAGGATGGCGAGACATGGAACAGGGACTCAGAGTGGCTATGGAATCTCCATCCTCAGAGGTGATCAGAGCTGGACTAGGCAAGGTCCTGAGCAACCTGATTGGTAAAAATGTGAGTAATATCTAACTTGCAAGTAGCATGGAATTCTTTAAAATGCTTAACATTAATGGATAATGAGCAGTAGTTAGCAAAGACATTATACAAAAATACAGTTAAATGGGTGATGAAAAAGTCAGTGTTTGAGCCTGAAAAAATTCTTAAGACCAAAGTAAGTTCTGTTATGATCACTGAACTTAATAGCTAGTTAACAAGTTCTCTATTTATGAAGGCTGCTATATCCCTTCCTTCTGTTCCAAATTTAAAGATACTTAGCGTTCATTTCCTACTTTGATTTTTCTCTTTTGACCTCTGAATGCTAGTATGCCTGCTGTAGGAGTCAGTTTAACAAGAATCTGTTAATGGTAGAGGAAGAGGACAGTGCATTGACTCCTGCAAGTAAGTATTTGGATGTCAGTCAGTTTATAAATATAAACATGGAGGTTAATGTAATAAACAATGGGGTTATACATAAACATGGTATTTTCTGATCTGAATATTTTTGCTCTGCCTTGAACTGTCTAGCTCTCTTCTCTTTCCTCTTTATCCAGCTGTAAAAACGGAATGTCACAAAAAACTTATTAATGCTGTTTTGCAAATATTAATCTGCCTTAATATTGAAAAGCTATATAGTAAACCCAGTGTATTTATTTTGATATGTTTGGCATGCATTCTGCTGATCTAGCAAAGCAGGCTATTGGATGTTACAGATGTTTTCTGAAGGTCTGAAATTTATAGATAAATCAGTCAAGAAATGATTCAGACCACGTGCAAGGTAGTAGCACATGCCAAGTGCCTGTAGGATGGTCTGTTCCTGTACATGTATGTTCTAGCTACATGCGAAAGTACTGGAGCTCTTGCTCTCTTAGAAGCCAGTGACTTGCCCTGTGGCTTATTCAAAGAATTTCTCTTGTTGGGTCACTTGCCATGCTTGTCTGCTGTACACTTAAGGAAGGAGATTATTGGTACTTGTGTTCAGTAGGTTCTGGGCTTTGCCATTTGGAGTTTGTGTGATGATGGGTGGTTGTTTTTGCTTTATGAATTTGTGCACTGTGTTTAAAAACCAGGGACTAGCTGCTCTTCTTGCAGGCATGTTTTCAGTCTTTCAATGGAGAGTTGCAGGAGTCTTTTCTGATCCAAACATGAGATGAATGGTAGGAGTCTTTTATTTGGATTAATAAACCACTGGAGGTATCTTCCTCTGTGTTCCCAACTTCCTATACTGCTCTGAATTCAAGATGATACCTCAATTCTGCCTGTGAATTGAAGTAAATAAATGTGGCATCTATTCAGCCTAGGATTGACAGATTTTGGTTTATGTCTCCTGGAAAATACTAGTGATGGAAGAAAGCAAAACTGCACATTATCTGCTAACATGCACCAGAATCTGAATGATTTATATTGTTTCTTTCTCAATATTGTCTTTGGATTCATTTTGAAGAGGCCTCTGCATGACTTGTTTTCTGGAGAAGTGCTTGTAATATAGCTGAGAACAAGCTTTTTCCATTTCCTGATCTCCGTCTGGTGGTAAAATTTTAATTTGCTTGATATTTTGCTAATGCAAATGAGTTTTGCTAAAACAAGTGTATTTCTAATTTTATCAGAGGTTTTACATGGAATTTACTTGTGAAGATTAATGCCTTAAAATTTGTTACTTGCTCCCATGTAGCAGGGGAGGGAATCATAAAATAGTTTTAGTAGCTAAGTGGCATTAGCATTAAATCTCTTATTTTGCTTTTCCTGTCAAAAATATTTCTTAGTTTTAGTTGACTTGTGTCTTAGCTTTCAGTTTCTGACAGCAACTTTAATAGCAAATTCCTTCCTTTCCCCACAACACATGCATTTTTACTTCACTGTTACTGATACTGTGAGACCAGCAGCTTCAAATAAGGTTAGCTTTTGTCTTTTATGTGCACAGCTAGAATGACACCCATTGTTACTGCTTTCTTAGGGCATGACAACTTGACTTTTTCTTATTTAAGGTATGTATTTGATAAATTTTACCAATTAGAGTAGACATCTGTTTGGAGATCAGCAGTAATCAAAATCACTTATGAAGAAATTGTTGGCTCGTGATGCATCTAAAATATTTCTGGAAGTTCAGCTTCTTTTAGCTGTTGCTAAGAGATAAATTTTCATTGACATGAGTGATGTGAGGACATGTCAGCATGCTACCAGTTGTTTTATAGGCAGTCGGCTCTGCTGCCTTGCAGATGGTTGGAAAACTCTTGTTGGAGGGTAAATGTGTGCTGATTATCTCATTGAATTAAGGTAACCTTTTGT
This sequence comes from Daphoenositta chrysoptera, assembly GCA_013397915.1. Classification (NCBI taxonomy): domain Eukaryota; kingdom Metazoa; phylum Chordata; class Aves; order Passeriformes; genus Daphoenositta; species Daphoenositta chrysoptera. The sequence continues at coordinate 16,764 of VZRO01007211.1, read as the reverse complement.
CATTCATTGAATTCTGCAGACCAAGCACTGAGCAGCTGCTCTACTGTTGAATTCTGGATTTAGTGAACACAAAGATTATGCTAAAGGGTGTTTAGTCCTGTTCCAGGTACTGAGCATTGGACTACTGTAAGAATTTCTTATTTAATACTACCTTTAAAGCATTGGTGTCTTATTAGATTGATAACTGTCTTCAACATTTTAACTAAACTGAGTTTTTCAACTTTGTTGTCACCACATGCTTATTGATCTTTTCAAACTTTGGAAGCTCTGCCTTTCTTCAAGTTGTTTAAGTGGTGCCAAGGGGAGTAACTCTTTGTTTCTGCCTGATTAGACTTGCCTCAAATATAGTTTAAGCAATCTGATGATTATCAAGTTCATAAATACATTTATTTTGGATTACACTAATGAGTGTGCATCTAATCTATGGGAGTATATTTAAAAGTTATAGTTCGCTGTCATGTTAAAGTGTCCATGTAAACTTGTTTCCCCAAACTTGTTTCCTTTAGAAAACAAATTAGTACGCAGAATTTTATCAAAGACTGTTTTCAAGATTTGAAGTATTTAGTTTCCAGAATGATTTTGGAAAGGGATTGGGGAAGGAATCAGAGCATTCGCCAGAAAAAGCCTAAAGTTCTTGGACTGCAGAAAACATTTTTGGATTTTTAGTGTTTACAGACTTTTTCAAAAAGCAATTAGGGTCTTCAGATCACTATAGCTTTGTCCAACAAAATTCTGTTTTGGGAGGATCTGAAAGTGAGTTCTGAGAATATTTCAATTGCTTCAGAAATACAGTGGGTAAAATATAAATCAAATAAGGTATTGTTCTATCAGCTATATATAAAGAGATATATTTGTATACCTTGCTGTATAGAAAGGGGTAATAGACACTTCTTCATATATACCCTATGTTTAAGGGTTAATGTCTAATGAATGTTATAGAAAAATGTTTTTCATGTCCAGTTTAGGTTCATCTTCCCTGCCCTATTTAAGTGTAACTGTGACTTCATTCCTGAAAGTTTTGGGAGGTTCAATTTTTTATCAAGTATATAATGTCTTAAAGGGTTTCTACATTTCCTTTCAACCCACATCATACACTGATTAGACTTCTACCAATAAGCAGTTGACCATCTTCCATGCAGTTCCAAGAAGTGCTGTTGGGCTCTTTCTGTTGAAACTATATTGTTCAAAAACTAAAAGTTCTATTTTAATGCTAGGATTATAATGAAAAAGCTGATTAAGAGTCAGTATTTGGGGTATAGAATTTAGAAATGAATCTGTGTTGAATGAATTTTGTTACATAAAGCTGTAACACAGTGGGATATGATATTCTCAAGCCCAGGAGCTGAAGTGTTTTTTCTGCTGTAGAAAAAGTCAAATGATTCCACAGTCAAATGATACATGTTTGAAATTATGTAAAAAGGAAGTAACTTCATATTTGTTTCATTACCCCCAATATGTTTTTGCCCTGCTGGGCAATTTGGTTGCCCAATTGGTTTCCATTTCCGAAGACAGTGCTAAAACACTTAGTGAAAAACATTCTGTCATAAATGTTTGAAATAGCTTCTCAGACTGAAGAAATTGCTCTTCTCTTGTACCTAGTGGAATTTGTAATGGATTTTTTTTCTCCTTCCCTTTTAGTTTACTGAAATGCTGACATCTAACTCCAGTACATTTCCAATAATTCCTCTCTATTTCTGTTTAGTGTCAAACAGTTTTCTTTTGTGACCTGGTTTGTGTTTTGAAAGTTAATGATATAAAAATCTGAGATATTGTCATAGAGAAATAGCTTTTAAGAATGGTCTGCTTAGCATCTGTAAGATTGCCTCAGTGTTAAAGCTAACTATTGCATAATATTATATATGAAAATTAAGTCTTTAATCTCTTAGCAAACTTCCCTAGAATATGTTGCATGACTATGGTAAACTGATATAAATTCTTTCTTCAGGCAAAGCAGACCACAATATAATAGCTAGTGCAGTGGTATCTTTCACTTGTGAGGGACTGTGGCCCCATTTGAGATAAGGATGAAGATAAGGCAGGTTGCATGATGACTTCAAAAGTACAGCTTCCAGTATCAGAGTTGAAAATGACAGCTCCTGACACAGCCTGGGTTACAGCACTGCTGTTTGTTGCTGGTGTTACAGTCTAGCCCAAAATGGCACAGATAAACCTCGTGCATACTTGTAACAACTTGCAAAGTTACCCAGTTATGTGATCCAGCAGTCCCCTTCACCTCTGATATTTTTAAGGCCTGTAATAAAGGGTGCTTGCTTTTGGATGGCTTTTCAGTAAAATATTGCAAAATGCTATTGTTGGAGAAAAAACCCTTGAGTTTGTAATATTAAATTTAAACAGTTTTCTTGGAAGGAGTATCACTGGGCGGAGGTACCACAGGGAATATTGTGTTTTACCATATATCATTCTTCATTGAAAATGAGCTGTTATAAAGCCAGTAAGGGAGTAATTAAATTCTTAATTGGGGCTGATATTAGCAGAGGTACAATGACAAGTGTTTTGATACAAAAAAACCAGCAACAGGGAAGCATGACTTAGAACTGCCTTTCAAACTAAGCCGCTCTTGCTTGTTAAGAGATCTGTGAAGGTGCATGTGTTCTCCTATAGTCTGTTGATATGCTGACTTTTATATACAGCTAAAAATATCTGTTTTCCCAAGAGTTTTTAAAGTAGCGCAACAAAAAAGTAATGTTTATATTTTATTTGCCGTTTTAACTCATTTATATTCACAAATCAATAAATAATTAGTCAACAAATTTTTTTTTCCTGGTAGATCTATTAAATTCTATCACAGCTCTTTCTGATACAGCTTATGCCATCAGCAGTTATTCCTGCTGTGGTTAGAACCACGGAAGAGAGGTGGGGTATTTATGCTCTGTGCTTGTTCTTTTGTTTCTTAGATGTGCTCTTTCAGGCTTATCTAACAGCAGCATAATCTAGAATGGATAACCCACTTAGTGAAAACAGCAGCAAAACACAGAGGGGTTTTGTTTTAATTTTAAAAAATATTTTTTTAAAATATATTTTATGCCAATTTAGGAGAAGTACATTGAAGAAATTTTTTGTGAATGATGTTGGTTGTTTAGCCTTATCAGTGTACAGTTTGAGTGAAAAGCTGTAGTCAATACTTCATTAGCAGCTTCCATGGAGGGGTACTAACAAGTGTCCTGTTATGAAAGTAAGAGGCAGTAATGTATAATCTGTATAAAACCTGTTCACATGATACACAATTTAGCTACATTCTCTGGGTTGTTTTGCCCAAATTACCAGTTTATATTCAGACTCTGTACTTTTGAGGTGATACCAGTATCAGTAAAAACAGTATACTGTGGGGTTTTTTGTTACTTTTGTATTGCTTTGAATGCTTCTTCAGAGTGTTAATTAGGAAGTCACTAATACAGATATCTCAAGTGATGGAAGAGGCCCAAATATTGTGTCAAAATTGACAGATTTCATTCCTCTAAATTTGTGACTACTTCAGAAACTTGAAGCTGAGCAGTGGTTCTTTGTACAGCTGTTTCTGAACTTTTCCCATGAGGGAGCCTTAACTGATAAGATCTTAACATAGGTTTTGTGGTTTGACTGCTCATAATTAGGGGAAGGAAAAAGCCAACTATTATTTGAGTTTGCCATTGTGGTATAGGACACAGTATAGTTCATGCTGTTTCCTGTCATGTAATAATCTCTATTAGGTTCTTTTGCAGCATCTACTATTTTAATATTTGGCCTACAATAATTTGGGAAAATGAGAAACATACATGGGAAGTGTAGGTCTGTTTATCTGCTGAAAGAGGAGGAAAAAAAGCCTTCTTTTTCATCTGTTTCACTGGCCCTACCTTTTCTCACCCACCTACCTGCCTTCCACCATTAGTTCACACATCTTAAAAAACCAGCTGGCTTGAGGCCCTGACTATGTGTGTGTATTTCTTGACTGATGTAAAGCTGAGTAGAAAATGCAGGCTTAATGTGCTTTTCAAGTTTCCAAAGTCTTAAGTCAGGACTCATCAGTCCCTTCCAATGGTATTTTGTGCTTCAGGATCTGCAGTGCTAGTGTAGTGGCACAGGTGAAGCCTGAGAATATGTCTATCTAGTGTGTTAGCTCAAGAGCTCAAGCTTTTATAGCTGGATTAAAATAATCTTTCTTTGATCATGACTTGTAACACTGGATTAAATTCTGACTAAATTAAATAGATAATCCATTAGAGTAGAATCCAAGTGAATGCAGTGAAGACAGTTTTTTAGAGCTTAATTTAATGCTTAATTATTCTGACTTGGAAGAAGATTCTGTCTTGAGAGGTATCATGCAGATGCTCTGTTTGAAGATGGAAAGGTTCTTACCTAGATTACAGGAAAGAGCTGTTCTGCAAACAAATAAAGAATGATGGAATTTTGTTAATAGCGCATTATTTGGAATTGAGTAGCCTGATTTATGCTGCAGAAGCACTTCTGTAGTACTGTAGTTTTCTTCTGTGTAATGTCTGAAATGTACCTGATTTAAGAAGATCTTGACTCTCCTCTGTGATATAACAAGTCGAAAAGTAACCTTTCTATATAGAGGACCATACTGTTGTCCTCAGCTTTATCAGAATGTGAACTTAGCTAATGTATGTTCATAACTAACTTGGAATTAATTTTGTTGTCACTGATTACAGGACTCTGAAGACTAGCCTCACTAGTTGCCTGATCTGTGTCTAAAGAATACATTTCTCTTGAGGTTGTTTTGTTTGAATTTGTTTTGAACACAAATATTCAAATATTTTTAATGGAGTGCTACAAACTTCCTATTTTTTGCGTAACATTCCACCACGAAGGTCAGTTTCTTTCTCATTAGTTAGAGCATACTGAAATTTTAATTCCATATAATTAAAGTATTGTTCTTTTGCTGTAAGGCTTTGTGTAGGTTTGCTTTTGTATTTATAGCAGATTAATGCAAATATGTAATTATTGATACACTGATAAATGATAAAATAGTTTAAGTGATAGAATACTGGGCTGGAAGGAAAAGGTGATGTGCTGTGCAGCTCAACTATGCTGTCACATCTTGCGGCCATCCTGTAGAAAGGGGTGAGGTGTTTGCCTTGATTTTGTTTTCGTGAATTTCGTCAGTGCAGATTTTCATGTGCAAGATCCATAGTGACCTAAATTATTTGCATTCTTTTGTGGGTTGAAAACATGAAGTATCTTTAATGGTGTAAAACAGGAATGCCAAACCAAAACTTAAATGCAGTGTGCAGGTTTTGAGGTGGGCTCTTCCCTACTCTCTCTTTTCCATTTCCCCATGGATCATATGGATTCATTGAAAAGATGCTTCAGACAGTTCAACCACACCATCAGATGCCTCAGCTTTTCAACTGTCATCAGTACTGGTGGGCAGCTACCTATGAAAGCTTCTGGAGATGTTTGGCTAGTGTATTATCCTTGATTAAAATACATTTCCTCTGGAAGAAAATCTCCTGAGCGCTAGCAGGTTTTTCTGTCAGGGTTTACAAGTGACACGTGTTAGAAGTGCATCATCTAAAAGGCAGAATCTTTCGCCTCCTAACAGGAAGCTGCTTTGTTGCTTTTTCTTGTGTTTTAGGGTTGGATTTTTTGTTTTTCCCAGTAATACAAAGAAAAATCCATGAAATTGTCTGAAATTCCAAGCCATCGTGAATATACCTGATGTGCAAATGGTATTAACCCTAAATCCACAATAAAAAGCTGTATAATGCACTTAATAGGTATTGTCCATTAAATTCCAATGAAGGTGTGGAAAAAAAAAAAAAGGAGTTTATTTTCATGATATAGAATAAAGGATAGGGAGGGGGGAAAAATACTACCTTCCTATGAAAGTCGTCTTCCATATGTATGCACAGCAGTACAACATGTTAGATTTCCAAGACTTTGCTTTTTCCCTTTGCCTTTTGCTTTGTACAGATAAACACTGCTGCACAGTACAGTTGCAGGTTGTTGAGTCCTGTCTTTTCTACTACCGTATTCTCCTTTGATTAATGAATCCTTAGATTCGTTAATGGTCATTAAGACCATTATTGATATGTGTTGAGGGCCAGTAAGAAAGGACTTCTTGGCTTTCAGATGTGGAGATGTTTTTATGCTAAGTAAGATACAAGTATTTTCTCAGATCTTGTTGTTCTTGCATATAAAGATTTTGCAGAAATAGATGAAAACATCTCAGGCTTTCTCATGGCCATGTGAAATTCAGTACTTTACTGAATTGTCCATTGTTTTACATGTCTGCACTGCAGGGGCTTGCCATTTCAAGCTGTTTGGGTAGAAGAAATTCTAAGAGCATGCATTCCAGGTTTTCCCAGAAGGATTTAGGAGGATCTGGCATGTTGGTCACTAGGTGAGATTTGAGTCAGCTAGGACACTTCCTGCCCTCCATTGGTCCAGGAGGGTATCTGGCATACCTGTATCCGCAGAACTTCTATCTGGATGTCTCATTTGCAGCTGTAATCAAAAGTAAGTGTATTAATTTCTAGTACCAGAGGTAAAATGATCTTCAACTGCTTTTCAGACTCTTAAGTAATGAGTCTAATCTATTGCAATAAAAGCTCTACCAGTCAATGAGTGTGGTACTTCAAGTAATTCTGTGGTTTAAATCTAATTACTGTACAGTGCTTTTTAAATCAAACTTTTGCTGGCTGCAGGGCAGAGCATCTTAAGCTTTGTCAAATTTAAACTGTATGTTATGTAGAATTTTTTTAAGAGTGATAACTATGATCCTGTCATCTACAATGTGTTCTGTATTTACGAGAGAAGAATTGCAGCTGTTGAAGTTGGTCAATTATATAGGAAATAATGGGATCAACTGTACTGGGATGCCAGAAAATAATTGAGTGTGTAAATGAGAGCCAGACTCAGTAGTCTGTGACATCATACAGTGAATGCAAGGTTTTAATGATAAACTAGGTACTAATTATGGAGCTTTTCTGTGCTACAAATGAGCTAATTTATAGACTGCCAGCACCTGAAGAAGGAAGTCTCTTAGGGGCAGAGGCTCGTGTATTATAACATATTTATTGGTTTGATAAAAGCTGTATTGCATTATCTGTCCAATTTAACCAGGAAGTATTTTATCATTTAACTGTGAATCTCAAGAGGAGAAAACTGTAGAGTGCGATTTTACATTCTAATGCCACTTAGCAGTAGCCAATTCAGGAATTGATGCAAAGAACAGTTTTAAACAGCTTCCAGGGAAGAGAATTTTCTTTTCTTCTCAGAAGTGATTTTTATGAGGTACTCTATTTTTAAACATATTCACATGCAAATGTATATGTACAGTATGTTTTATTTGTACCACCCTCATTTATACAATGATTTACTAACCTTACTGTTTTCTGAAGACTAGAAGATTTTGATTTTAAAAGTAGAAAAATGAGGCGCAAGATTGAGTGAGGATAGAAGAGAAAACCAGAAGACTACAGGGAATGAAAGAAAGGTGAAAGAAAAAAATACTCTGTCTACTGTAAACTTTTTAATGGTAATGTTTGTTACTGAGAGCAGCTTCCTTTCTGCAGGTACTGTCAACCACTTAGCAGTGTTGAGGTTTTTTCTTTTCAAGTTAAATTGAATAACTTGATAATAAGCTGCAGCTACTTGGGCCAAAAGATGTGGGGTCGCTATAACAAATGTCATGTCACCATGTCCTGCTGTAGTAAACCAGACCTTTGTTACTGGTGAGTTTGATGCCTTCTGAAACTGCTAGCAAAATGTAGTGTTAGTGTGTTCCTCACCTGTGAGGTAATTTTATGACCACGTTATATGAGGAGTGGGAGAAACTCAGTAGCAGAGCCATTCTGGTCATTGTGGGTTCTTTTAGTAGTAGGAACTTAAGGAATGATCTTTACTATGCTTGTTTAGTGCCTGTTTGTGGAGTAAGTGGTAGTCACCTGAACATCACTTGAATAACCCTGTGATGTTTGGTTTTGGAGGTGGGCAAGGATTTCTAGATACTTAAATCCCAATTCAGATCCTGGAACCACAAAAGTATATCAAACTAAGCCTTATGGAAGGTTAAAGGTTATGAGGAATGCAAACTATGTCCTCTCTTTCTTTTGGTCTAGTACCCTAGTAATAACTGGGATTGACTAGAAAGTAGTGTAACTAAACAGCTTTGGAGGGTAGTGGTTTTTTGTTTTGAAGAATGGGAAAACGTTTTCATAAGGACTCAGGTTGAGTGGGGTTTTTGTGCCTTTATTTCTTTTACTTGCTAAGAATACTTCTTTATTTCATGCTAGTTATCTCCCTCTTCATTCCCACCCCAGTTTAACATGTGACTGCTTCTTACAACTCAGTTGTGGCATAGGTATTGTACTGTATGGCATAGTAAGGCTGAAATTACATGGGTACATCTTTCTGGTTCTGAGGGAGTGGACACAGAGGCATGAGCTAAATGTAGCTAAAGCGGGGGTGGACGGGACAGTGCCAGTGTTGTCTTGGGAAGCTCAAAACTTAACTTGAAAAGTTCTTCACCTCTTGAAATCACAAAAATATTCTATTTTATCTAGAATATGTGTGTGTACTTCAAGAAAATAAAAATCTTCTTTAGAGCTATCAGCTTATTCATACCATCTAGGGTTTTGCTTATGTGCCTACCTGAGAGTAAGCAGTCCCTTTGCATAGAATGTGCTGCCTGTCTTGTCACTTGAACAGCATAGAAAGGTAAGTATGTGTGGAAGTGATTAACATTATGCTCTTGAGTTACTGCACATGTCTGAAAGCACATTTTTAGTGTAACTGTCTCTGTTTTGCCAGATGTTTCCATAGTGTGTCATGCTGACTTCTAGGGCTCCTGTGGTAATATGCAGTGACACCACGCCCTGTCCTGAAAGAGACTGGGGTAAAGAATTCAAGCTGAAGACATGCTCAGGCTGCTGAACTGCTCAGTGTGTCTTGGCAGCTACGTACGGAGCTGTGATTGCTGCCACCTTTGGAGAGCTGCTGCTGGTTTTGAATTCCTGTAGAGAGGAGTGTTGGTATCATTCTCTTAGCTGGATCTGTCACTTTTGTGCAGTCAGGTAACTCGGCACAGGTTTCCCCAGCACATGGGTGTGGTGTCTCCCAAGGTGGCTCTGCACCAGCCACCTGTTGCTGCTGCTGCTTTCCAAGCTAACTAAATCTGGGAACCACAATGCTAAACTACATCTGTGTTTAGAGTATTAAACATAACTCTTAAAACGGGAAGCTGTGAGGTTGTCATAATAGCCTGAGCTTCTAGACACTTTATTTTGGTGGTCTTCCAGCTATTTTTCCATGTGAGTTTCTGTGGGCAGTAAGAAAAGGAGTATGTCTGTGCCTCAAGAAAATGTACTGAAAGCAAACAGATCATTAATGTTGGCTTTTGCTCAGATCAAATGTAAATGCCTTTATTATATTATGTATTAATGGTCTTGGTTTGTTTGGGTTACTTTATAATGTACAATTGTTTTAAAGGAAAGGAATCTTTTTTGGCTTTGTTCAAATACACCAAGCTTAACAAAAAGCAGTTTGAACTAGATTGGTTTAATGAGGCCTGCTTCTATCAAATTTACTGCTTTAAACCCAACTACAAGTAAAGTGAATTAAAGACCAAATTATTTCAATACAGATGTGCATTGAACCGGAGTGTTATAATGATTAATTTCCTCAAGTGTTTAATTCCCAGTAGATTTTTGTGTCAACAGCCAAAAAGGAATTTATTGACTTTACATTAAGCATAGTTTGGTCTAGTTGATTATATTGTTCAAGTGTAAATTAGTGGGTGGTAGAAGACTGTGTTGTATTGGAATTTTATTTTGTCTTAAGCAAATTATCTCATGCGTTATTAGCAGTGCTTAAAATATATAGTTCTGACTCCTGGAAGAGATGCTGGGGCTTTCAGAGGTATTAGGGTTTCTCCTATTCATTATGTAAGAACTTACATATTCAAGCAGTTTTCCTCCTGCCCTGCCCTAAGAGTGTGCTGTCAAGACTCTGTAGTAGATTGGAATTTTTTGTGGCAAATTTTGCCAGGTTTTTTAAAATTGTATTTTACAAGTGATGTTTAGGTTCAGTTTCAGCATATACAAATAGACCATTTTCTATCTGGGCTAAGCATGGTCTAGATGCAAAACACTTCCCATAGCTTTCCTTCCAAGTCCGGTCTTGTACATCTGTTGCTCTAAATAGGTGACTTTCATTTGTCTCTGCTTTTTATGGATTGCAGTCAGGAAACACGATTTGACTAATGTCTCCTGTCTCATACAAAGATAATGCTAGAGAAGTATCTATTTTTTTGGTTGTGTTTTAAAGGGCTGCAGATGCCATGTGGAGTAGTTAATACAGTGTATTTATCATTGTCAAAGAACTTGTATCCTCAAATGCATTCTCTTCTCCTGTACCCAAACATGCCATCAAAATATTGTTAGAAACGATAGGTGTTGAAATAGATGATCCTGATAGACCTTTTTATATTTCAATTAAAAATTGTGCTGTGCAAAGTTTTTTTTTAAAAAGCAGATTTCTAGTTGGGTGTGACAGCCCTTCAGTTTGAAAAATAATTACTGTTGGATCAAACTTTCTGGTTTGTGTCTGTTATCAAGTTATCTATCAAAGAAAATAAGATGAACATTTAAAAAGTTCAGATCAAAGGCAACTGATTTAGCTACACTGGAGGCTCCCATCTTTTAATTTAAAATGTATCCGTGACTAACTGATTACCTCTCACATTTATAAAAAAATATTGACATATTGACTGCTAAAGTATGCAGTGACCTCACTTCTAGCTGAGTTGTGTAGGTTTCACTGCAGGCACACTGAAAGCATTGATATTCCTGTAACCTTTTGAGGCAAGATATGTGTTTAGTGTATTAATGAGCTGGTTAAAGTGATGTACAGTAATTTCATCCTTGGGTAAAAACAGATGTGAAAGATTCTGTTTTAATATTTAATCAAGCTCAAAGCCTCTGTTGGCTTGTTTAAGTTGACCTGACAGCATTATACCTGGAAACACTTTGAATTAAACCCTGAGTGCTTGACCTTGTTCAAACAGTTGTAATTTAATAAGGCTGCTGTCTTTGTGGAGATAGTGCGGCTAATGGGCAAATCTTTTCTTGGCCAGGATTGCTTTTTATTGCAGTGGAAAAACTTGGTATCTGCTCTTAAAAAGATGTTAATCAGCTGAACGAATAAAAATGAAATAAATAGCAAAACAAGTTTTGTACAAGAGTTGCTAGTCCGAGATTATAGTTGAAAAAGGAATTCTGGAAGATACTTACTTTGAGTGTCTTCAGCATTTTTTTGTTACAGGTTTCTGTCAAGTGCTCATCTCTTGCCAGAACTTTTCTTAGGGTTAGGAAGCTCTGTTTCTGGAGTGGTGTATATTGTTTTGGACTCAGTAAAGTCAGAGCTTGCATCAGTTTAAACCAAATGGAATGCTTTTTAAGGTTTTTGTTTGGTTGTTGTTGTTGGTGTGGGGTTTTTTGTTTTGCCTTTTCCCCTGCTTGTGCCTGCAACAGTATTTCTTTGGCATGTTTCTCAAAAGAATGAGCCAGGGAGAAGTGTGGGGAAACAAAGGCTTCAATGGTTGTGAACAAGTGTCACTGTATCAGCTAAACTTTTGTGAAAAGAGGTGGCAGTGGAGTAGAAGAAAGATGATAAGCTGTGAGCATCAAAGTAGGTTTCAGCATGGTATCTGGGGTCTACATGAAGTAGGCTATGTAGTATTGAGATAGAGAGAGGGGTCCTGAGCAGTTCTCGTTCATTAAATGTAATCACAACGCTGGGAATGAAATGAGAGAAAAACATCAGGATCCATATCTCCCTAATTCCATGTGTATATTCAAAGACTTAATAAAACTGTTAGACTTTCAAGAGATTGACTGCAGAACGACAGAACTGCACTGTTGTTAAAATTTGCTATCAAATTTGACAGTTTGACTGTCTTGTTTACCAAGGTTCAGCTTGTGTTTTAGAAATCCCAGAAACTAGATATTTTAAATAACAATACTAAAATCAGAATTAGTTTGAAACAGTTTTCACTCTGAAATATAGCAACACTGAGCTACAGTGTTGCAAAATATTGTATGTTTGTTGCTAAAGAGTATTAGTATAGCTTGAAAGTACATATTGACAAGGATTGCATCTACTTGCAATAAAGCTTCCACGTGCTGTAACAAACGTGCCTCGCTATGCCAAACAAAACAATAATTCATTAAAATCCCTTTTTCTCACTCTATCAAAATAGAACTTTTATTCTCAAATTCAGTAAGGTAATTATAGTTTTAATGTAAGAGAATTTATATTGGTGTAGGTTATTATATTACAGCTTTCTTCATATTCCTAGGATGCAGTTGATAAACATGATACATATGGATGCATGCATTCAGCACTTCTGTACTAGAATCAAGCAACGGATCAGGGTAAGCTTGACCATGCATTATAAAGAATTACAGTAATACTGACTGATGCCCCAGAGGGGATCCAACACAGGGTCATTTCTTCATCCATTTTTTGCAAAGGCATTAAAAGGAAATAGCTCTTCAGAGTCCTCCTAAACCTTGTTGAAGGTGGGTGGTCTTTGGCTTATGTGGGTGAAGAAAGGAAAATAAATTCTAAAGTAAGTGTTCTTTCATCTAGTAGTTACTTATTTTATTGACACCTTATCTTTAGGGATTTTAATTGTTTCTGTAGTTTGAGAGCTTGATCACGGTTTGTCAAGCTCAAGAAGTGTTGAGTTTGCTTCTCTGATCTGTCATCACTGTTTTGTGCAGTAGTCTGTTTCTTCTGAAGCTTGTTTCTGCTGAAATTGTAGCTCAAGTACAAGGACACCAGTGACAGAAAGTGGCTGTCGGCAGTGCGTTAGTATTAGAAACCTTTGGCAAGACTTCAGCTTTGGTTTCATTCTGTGTTTTTGTGAATCTTCTTCAGATTCTGCTTTGGCTATTGAAATTAGCTAGCAGCATTTTGGCACTTTATTGCTGCATGGTTTTACCCTGGAAGGCTGATGATGTGATGCTTTTCACCTCCAGAGGACTATTGGTTCAGGCTTTACTGTAGGAGGTTATCTTGGCTGCTTGCAGGCTTACGTAAATGAAAGGGAGTCTCAGTCCAGTCCTTTAAGAACAGGTGTCCATTGTAGGCTTAATCAGGGTAATTTCATGGTATTGCAAGTTTCAACAGTCTGGCCTGTTGATTACCTGTAGCAAAGGTATTGCCCTTTAACATAGTCATTCCTGTTTTGATTGCTTAGAATGTATCTGAAGCCATCTGATAAATACACTTGAGGAAGCTCCATGTGCTGCACTTGCTGTACATGCTAAAAATACATTTCCCAGGCCTATAGCAGTGATACCATAGCAAGCTGGCAGGTTTCTTCTGTTGTCTCATTTTCTTGGTAGGACCTGGGACCTTGCAGGTAGCTGCCTGTTAATTGCTGCTTGAGTCATGGGGACAGATGTGGCTGCTTCTTAGACCCAAGAGGTAGCAACTAATTTTGCTAATAGGACAGACACTTCAACTCAGGCTTATTTGATTTGGATGTGATTGAACCACCACCCCGTTTTTCCCATAAGCAGGAGGAAAAAAAAAAAGGTCATTTCAGTGTTGTGGCAAATTAACGGGTTTTGTATGGATGGAAAGTATCTAGTTTCTGTGCTTCTTTCAGCAGTGCTAGCGAATTCTGAAATACATCCATCTAGAATACATGCTGCTGGGTAGAGATGCTTAAGCTGAGGCTGGTCCCATATACAGAAGTAGTACTGGTATTGGAGCTACAATTCCACTGAGGGGAAAAACTGTACATTTGTTAAGGATAGCTGTTTGCTGATTTACTTTCTGCTTACCTACATTAAAAAGAAAGGAAAGCAGTTGCAGTTATATTGCGACTGCAGTCAGCATCAGTCAGATGTACTTTTCCCATCTTCCCTCGGTAAAGTTGAACTTAATGGCCAGATCACACAGTTAACTTCTACTCAAGCAAAAATGACAAATAAGTTTCATGGAAATTGAGAGTGGCAAGTAGATGTCTTTGGAAGCATTACTGCTAAAAGAGGAGGGGGGACAGCTCTATTTTCATCTTTGTGTTTGATATTTCACATAATGGTAGAGGTAGTAGTCAGATAAAGAATTGATATATGATACTGGATTATATGTGGCACATGTTCTTTCTTGGTAAAATGGAAATCCAGGGTAAATATCAAGGAGGGAGAATATTGGGGTTCTAAGTGTGAGCATGAGTGATATATTTTGAGAATTTGAAGCTGAGGAGGTAGTGAAGATAGATAATCCAGTAGAATTTCACTAGATGCCGATTTCACTAGATGTGTTGTTCTGAGGAATGAACTGTTCACAAATGTCCGAGATTCTAGGTTAAGCTAATGTTTCTTAGTGTGAAACTAAATGCTTTCCAAATCTCATGGGTTTAAGGGATATTTCATACCTAGACTAAAGAGAGAAATGTGAGTGTTGTTTTTCTGCTATTATAGCAACAGAACCAGATTTCACCATCTTGTTTAAATGCAGGATCTGTGTATTCTGTGCAATTAGCCTGCTAAGATAGCCAGATGTAATGAGGAACAATGTTTTCATTTCTTTAGAGTGGTGTTTCTGGCCTTTCTTACCTCTTCTCACCCATCTTGTTCCCATTACAGAAAACTGGTTTCAAGCCCCACATTTTTTCTGTTTGTGTACCTTAATTAAGGATGCAATACAGCTAGGAATTGCTTAATTTTATTTAATAAGATGATCATGGAGTCAAATTCAAGCCCTTTTATTTTTTGGGGTTTTTTTTATTTTTGGTTGTTGTTGTTTTTGCTGCAGACAGACTGAATACAAAATAGCCCAGTGAGTGGGTTTTGCTTTGGTTGCACTGTTGGGCATGTATTTGTAAGAGATTAAGCTGGAATCTCTTGTACATACAACTGCCCCCCATCCTCTTAGATGTCGTGTAATATAAGTACAACACATTATTCTTGCCTGAAAAGTGTACAGTGATTTTTTTTTTTTTATTTACAGGCTCTCCAGAAGCTGTAGACTTGTAATAAGGGTGGTATGCTTTCCTGTGGTTGGGATGAAAATTTTTTAAATTTACATATGTATTACTGATTAGAGAAATGCCTTTGAATTATTTTGTTGCAAGCTTCTCCATTTAATTTGTCTTCCAAAAAAATCAATGCATACATAGGTAATTAAACCAGAAATCAGAGTAGGTTAGTTTCCTCAGTAGGAGGTGCAAATAATTTTACAGCCTGTTTGTCATGACTACAGCTTTATTTTCTGAAGGTGCCAGCAATTGGCTGTGTTGATTTAGCTGTATACTTGGTATCAATACCTCACTCTGTGCCTACAGAGTGATCAGTGTCACATGGAGTGCTGTGTGCTAGGATCTATCTAACATAGTTCTGTAACACCAAGCCCAAGGGGGACTAGCAGCATGAGCAGCAGCTTGCTTTTGACAGCAGAATGTCCTTGTTGCTATTGATTAGATTGTTCAGTGAAGTGAAAAAACATTGATCCAGCTTTAAACTGGTAGTTATATGATAATCCTGGAGATGAATGAGTATCACGTAGAGTATTGCTGGGGGGAGGTGGCAATGGGGGCAATCCAATACTGGTTTTCTTGTATAACTAATAATAGGCTAATGATACTTGAAAAAAATAGATGTTTTATTATTTAGATCTACACTAAATTAAATGCAGCTAATAAATATGAACCAGATCTTTCTGCACAACAGATGTAAACTGCTGTAAAATGACATATGTCTCCTCTCTCTAATATCCCAAATCTCTGTTCGCTACTATTCTCTGGTCTGGGCACTGGAAGTAATGCTGATATTTTCACTAGTGGAAGGTTGGGGCATTGCTCTTGAAGTGTTTTGGTGTCTGATTTGTGGTTATGTTTGGCACTGAGCTGCTCTGAAACAACATACTTATGTTTTGGAGCCAAAGTCAGTTCATGTTTAAGTCCCATCTCATGCTCCTGTTACGTCCAAAGCTATCAGTATCAACTTACTTTTTCTTTGGAAAGCTTATTTCTTCCTTTTTTTCTTTTCCTGAAATGAAGACTCTTGGGTGATTGTGGGGTGGAATATTAGCTTTGAGCTGGATCTCCTAACACTTGGTCTCCTAATTCTCAGATATTATCAGGCTATCATGGATGAATGAGATGGCACTGCTGGCGTTAATGTTTTCTGGAATTTGATTCTGCTTTGACTTCTGCATTCAAATGTTTTACTTTCATATGGGTTCTTCTTATACAGCTCCCTTAAGGAATGAGAAAGACATCTTGAATATAGGATGGGAGGGTCCTCTTCTCCAGTCATTATTATAAATGCCACTGTGTATTGCTTAGCCGATGTTTTGGCATCAGTAGTGGAGAATGGCAATACCTCTGTGCTCCTGGCTACAAGAGCTCTGGTGCCTGCTCAACCAGGGATGCAACATGACTTAGACTTGATGGGTGACAGCATCTCAAAAGGTTGTTTTTGCAGCAGTGTGCTCTTGAATCCCTGTTACTGCTACATCTCACCAGGTTTTAGGTTTGTGGTACTAGGGAGCAGGGTTAAGGGGTGCCCTTTTGTTCTTGCACTGTGTACTTATTTTCTACTCTGCAAAGGTACGGTTCCACGCACTTCAAGGAAGATGTCATTGCAAAGATCCTTTGTGGAGGTCTCAATTTCTTTGTCCGGTGTTGTCTTGTTTTAGAAGACAAGTGTCTGTTAAGAAAGGCAAGAGCCTCCCTTGGAATGGAGGATGCAACCCCCTCTCTAAATTATTATAATTTCGAAATTA
>VZRO01007210.1:0-20165 GCA_013397915.1 Daphoenositta chrysoptera | reverse complement strand
TTACAGGATTCGAATGCCTTACACCACCACACATACAGTAATTGATTGACTTACAGGTTCCTTTTGCTAAAAGCCATGAAAAGAGAAAAGCATGTGACAAAATAATTTCATTGAGTTTTAGATGAACACTTCCATTTGCTGCGTCTTGGTCAGGGCAGTATTCCATCACCAATACAAAAAAAAAAATCCCAAAGCTGATTTTGTTAAATTTCTGTTTAGGATGAATACTTGAAAGCTCAAACATCAAAATTCTCTACTTTATTTTAACATTTTGAAATGTATTTTTATGTTCTTTATTTTTGTTATTAGATACTAACAATCCCATGTAAACTTAGGGTTTTTTATTGCTTCAAGAATTCTGACGACTTCAGTCTTCACTTACAGTTTGAATGAATATGTATTTTTAAATCTCACATTTAAGTGAAACTGCCATTTTGCCCTCTGTGCAATTCTAGTTATGCTTCTCTCAAGGCTATAAAGTGCAGAGTGGTTCTTGATTATACTATTTGAAACAGTGCTTAATTTGTATACAGAGATCTGTAAATGTAGCAGTTTCAGCCCCAGTAACTACTGAAATGAAACAACTCCTTTATTCCTGTTTGTGAACCTCCTTTTCTTTGATCAAGCATCATTACTTTTTCCATGACCATGTGTTAGCTTTCTCTGATCCATTTTTTTGCTCCACACTTTTTCTGTACTTTCTGATTGTACTATAACCATGGCAATTTGCTCCAGTGTAAACAGAACATGTACAGTCAATTTATATTTTGTAGCCACTGAAATTCAAGGCCAGTGCAAAGACAATGTCAGATGTGAGCAATGTAGACAAGGTAAAACCATGAATCACTGCAGCTGGAGGAATTGCCCATTTTCAGAGCTCACCACTCTTTTCTTCCCTGCTATTATTGCTCTGGAGATGTGGGATGTATTTTGGATGATAGTGTTTATTTAAAAGCCTCATTTCCCTGCTCAGGATGGAGTTTGAATTTCAATTCTGATACACTGCTGACACTAGAAACAGATGGCTGTGAAGCCACTGAGAGAGGTTAGCTGAGAGAGGTTAGCTGAGTTTGTGTCATGTGTTTTGAAAACAGAAATGTCAAGAGCCAAGGAGATTTATATCTCTTTCCCAAACTGAAAGGATCTAGTATCTTGCATTGCTTATTTTGATCACAATCTACGTTTTAAAGTCATTTAGACAATTCCTTCTACTGGTACTTCTCTAAGGAACAATCTGGAAGAGGTGAAAAACTGATGCTTTGTGTCTTATGGCAATCAATACATCCTCAGACTTTTCAGAATTGTTTGAAGCTAAAAGCTCTGACTTAAATCTAATTTGTATCAGAAGAAGGATTGTGATGTGATTTCACTATAGATAAATATTGAGAATTCAGCAATATA
This sequence comes from Daphoenositta chrysoptera, assembly GCA_013397915.1. Taxonomy (NCBI): domain Eukaryota; kingdom Metazoa; phylum Chordata; class Aves; order Passeriformes; genus Daphoenositta; species Daphoenositta chrysoptera. The sequence continues at coordinate 18,764 of VZRO01007210.1, read as the reverse complement.
AATAATACAGCAACTAAACTGGAGGTCAAGGACTCTAAAACCTTAATTTATACCATAAATCTTTGTAAACTGTTGCTGGGAAATTTTTCTATCCTCAACATTTATTTATTTATTTAATCATTTGTTGTTGAAAGGAACTAGGATGCATTTGAAACACAGTCCAAAATTCATTTCCTGGGACTAAATCATGCTGGGAGTTTGTACCAGAGCAATACTTATTTTTCAGAACTGTCTATAGGCCTCACTTACTATCAAGATTTCAGAACCTAGGAAAAAAAGTATAATAAGAAGGAGCCTCTCCCTCAAAAAATGCATGTCATACAGAAACATAGAGAACCCAGTTAGGACACCCCTATCTCAGCCTTGGTCTCCCATGGAAGCAAAGCAGTTAACATCCCATAGGAGACCTTGCTAATGGTCTTGCCAGTCAGCACAATTTAATGAACAACGGAGTGGATTGTGTAAAAAGAGCGCGTTCTTTGTAAATGGATGTGCTCTCTGGAGGTTCTCAATTGCTCATGTTAATTATCATATTCAGCTTATCTGGCTGTATTTTGGTGAAGGAGTTGAATAATCTAGACATATATAAATTCTGCAACTCCCCCATTTTGGCAGAGTTCTGTCACTCTGTTGCCCAGTGTTCTCTCCTAGAGCTATAGTGATAAGCTGCTTGTTTTCTGACCTGATCTTAATTGTAATTCTGGTTATTATTTCATGACACCGCTATGAATAAAAAAGCTAGACTGTGTCTCAGTGGAAATTCGTTGAGGTTTTCCCTTTTCTGTTATTTGTCTCTGTTGAAATGATTATGCAAATTGGATTTAAATGAAGTTTCAAATATGTCTTGGATGTGCTTCCAGGTACCTGCAAATCTCCATTGTTCACTGCTGTCCGTGGGCTAGAAAGTCCCAGTGATCCCTTATAGCCAGAGTACAAATAAGACACCTACCCTGGTTATTTCCTTTTTGCTGGCATGTGCTTACCAAATTAATGTTGCCATAAATTAAATAAAGCCCTCCAAAACACTGAAATGGAAATAAAAAGAGTTAAAACCAAAATGAACAGTGGTTTAAGTATAAAAGAGTTGAGCAGTCACTGTATTAATTCCCAAGGAACATACTGTTTTTCTACAAGTCGTAATTACCGTCAAACAGTGGTAAATGCACAACCTTGTTTCATACAAGGTTTTTCCTCTCTTTTATCTTTATTTAACAGAGCCTATTGTGTTCCTATGTATGGTTTGATGCAAAACCAATGTAGTCTTTAATAGCTTTTGAAGGAAATTTCTTTAACAGGTATCCACAGAAACACTTGTGGAATCAATATATTTGCATTTCAATATAATTCTGTTTAACTGGCTTGAGATGAGGTCGACTGTCCCACAACTTGTATCTGCATAGAAAGGCTATTTTTAATTACTTCTTTGGCAATTCTTTCTACTTTGCAGTGCATGAATGCTCTTACAGTCTGAAGCACAGTTGTGTATACATTATATTACTAATTTTATGAGGCAAGTGGACATTAGTGAGAAACAGAGCATGATGAAAACATTAACGTATGGCTCTGAAGATATTTTTTCCTTTTGAAAGATATTTTTGATTCATAAAAGCTTAAAAGCTGTGATTTTCCTAAAGGTTTTAGAATGCTTTATTATTTTTTCACGCATGTGCACACGTGCACGCCACACACACAGAGTAGTATCGGTAGCAACAGTTGCCTCACATCACCAGTACCTGCGTTAGTTTTGGCAGAAGGAAAAGAAAATGTGGAGCTTGTGGGAGCAAGGAGTGATGATACCAGAATGTCTTGTCAGCTTTAGGCAACCACTTATTTCCCTTAGAACTAGACACATCAAAAACCAGACAGTGCTGCGATGCTGCTTAATGGATGTTTACCTCTTCTCATCATTTTAGATGGTAACATAGCTTCCTCTGCATTTGGTCTATTAGACATGCAGGCAGTCTTCCCACCAGTGTTGGGTGGTTTGGGTTCTTTTGGTGAAGTTTTTTGGGGGAGTCTTTTTGGTTGATTGGTTGGTTGTTGTTGTTGTTATTGTTTTTTTCTTCTTTTAATATATGTTTACTGTTGAGTTCAGAAATTCAAAAAATACTTCCTGTCCTTTCCAGAAATATTTATTTAGTTGTGAAAGCACTGCAATTCTGTATAAGAAACCATTGAAACATTGCTTTATTTTAATCACAGATGGGAACAAAAATGGGGATTTGAAACCCTAATGGTAGAAACAATGAAATTATTCTTGCAGAAGTACAAATTACTCAAGCCAGCTTTGTACTACATTTAGAAGGACTCCAACCTCTTAGGCCTTGTAGTAATGGAACATTTGATTCAAAGTTACTGAATTTCACCTTTTTTTTATGGAAATCTTATAGTCTAGGCATGGCTTAAATGATGAAAGTTAGATGAAGTTTGTTCATGTGCTTATATTAATAATACACCTAAAAAGAAATGTGAGCTTACAAATCAAAGCTAAAGAAAAAATTAGCATCAGATTGGCATTGGATGGAAAGAAAAACACAAGCTATAAACTTAATGGTGTAGAGATTTGTATGTGTTTGAGCCTCGGACAACTGGTTGTAGCAGATTAAACAAAAAGATCAGAAGGAATTAAGAGGAAAAGTAGGCAGCTTGAACAGAATGCTGAGTGCTTCATCTATTTATAGTTTGTAATGCTGGAGAGATTATTGCAAGTGCTCAGTCTAACTACTTGTGTAACTTCTAGTTTGAAACCTCGTAAGTAGAAGGAATCATTCCAGACCTGACTGACTAAACTGCCCCTTCCTGGGACTAACAGTGCTCTCACTCACTTGCTGTTCCACTGAAAATGTCAGGGTGTACAGGGATCTCTCCCTTCGAGTACATCAGCATCGCCCATCTGCTTATTCCCTGTTGTGACAGGCAGCTGAGTTCATGTTTGTGTGTTTCATGAACATTATTTAACCCAAAAAACTTCCACCTGATTTAAAAAGAGCTGTCCAGAGGCACCAGAAATATTTGTGAGTGAGTTTCTTTTTGTTTATAACAGAAAGTTGTCTTTGGTTTATAAGTACAAATAAGTATATGCATACACATGGACACAAACGAGAAGCATTAACTCAGCTGGTCAGAGCACGGTACTAATAATAAAGTTTTACTTTTTATCTCAGCCTGAAATTGTATGGATGCATGGTTCAAGCCATTTCAAGTTTTATGGAATTTTAAAGGAAAAAAACTTCTGCTGGGTTATTTAAAAATAGTTTTCCCCTTTAAAATCTTTCCTTACTATTGAAGTTGCATAGCATCTAGGCATCTCAATCTATACAATTTCCCCTTTTCTTTCCTAGTGCTTCACACTTCTGATGTTCCAGTCTAAATTTTCTAGCAGTTCCTACCCTGGGAAATCACATGTCATTGTATAGTCTCTTTGTTGATTGTTCCTCTGGGTTGTTCTGTGTGTACCTTTTTCCTCATTCTTATCACTAAAGGAGCAGGACAAAGCAGAGCTTCTCCCAGAGCTCCTAGCACATAAGGGATCAAATGTCAGCATCACAGGAGAAGAGTACAGTATCTGTTTTTTGTAGCAAAGGGTTTACAGGCCAAAGTACATGTGTAGTCCATTTTTAATTTCAGAGTGTTTAGAAAGAGCATCCAGCAGTTTGTGCCTGCAGGCCCTGCTCTTGTATTTGGCCCTGCTACAAACAGCAGACGAGGGAGAGAAACGTCTGTGGTCATCTTCTCTGAGCCTTGATGTGCTTTACAGTTTGCGGCAGTACGGGGCAGTCTGTTTCACTGGTTCTGGAGTAGGTATCATAAGCTGGCACTCTGCAAGTGAGTGTGGTCTGTGCCCCACTGTGAAGGCAAGGAGTTTCCTTTTCCTGCCTCATTTATATACTGCACCACCGAGCCTACGAAGCAGAAGCTGATATTTAGAAAAGGAAACAAAGTTAATGAGCAGAAGAACCTTTATCTATTTATTTTGGATTCTTAGTACAAGGAAATATACATGGAAGTCACTTTTGTATAGTTTTTGAGTCTTTTAATGAAGAGAACCAAAACATAAAAGTTACAGGCTGTAGCCTGTGATGAAGATGACTGAATTTTTCAAATCAAAATATGATCAATGTGTGCTTCAGGACTTGTCTAATGAAGTGTTACTTGTATCACTGGATAAGAATTCTATTGTATTAGCTGAGCTGAAGGTTGGCACTGCTGCCATCACTTGGAATTCTGCTGATGGCCTGATTGGGAACAAGACTCTCCTTCCCCTCCTTGCATCCTGTGATGTGCTTCAGCCAGATCACATCCTGTGTGCAGACAGAAGCACATTTTCTCTGACTGCAGAGATTGCCTCTATTCTGCTCCAGGGCAACAACAATTTGCAGATTAAAATGCCCAAAACTTGCACTTGTATCTTATCAGTGATAGGAAGATTAACATACCCAACCTAATGCCAGTGAAATTTTTGTGCTGTTTCGTGAATTTTTGTGATACGTGACAAAACACAGACCACAAGGTTTTTAATGGGCACTTTCCATAAATCATTTCAGTTGAAGAAATCAGAAGGTGTGACTCAAGATTTCCCTTCTAGAAAGATCTCCCTAACTACTGCCCTGCCTTCATCAACCCTCCTGGCCTCCTTAATACAGACCTCATATTCTGTCTGTGTTTCATAAAATGGAGGGAGAAATTTACTTGCAGAAGAATATTCTACACTCTGATTCCGTGTTGGAAGAAGCACCTTCCTTCAGCCCTCACCTAGGCTTTATTTATGGCTTCACTGGAGAATTTTCAGCAAAATAAGTAGGAGAAAGGTCAAACTGTGTTTATAATCATTATGTGTATAGAACTTTCTGGGGCAGAGACCAGTTCAGCTGTTATTTTTTAAAACAAGTGGCTGTGCTATGCTTTCCATGGAAGTTCACTGTGGTTCAGTGATAATGCAGGAAGAAATCCCTCCTGAAATTTCATACTTCTCCCTCATAAAAAAGTGCAACTCTGATGTTTAGGGTTAGCTGAGTAAACTAGTAGAAAAATTTACATAGATAAGGCAAGAAAAAAACTATTTAACTGTAACAGTTTTCCTTTTAAATTAAGCTCTATTTTCCTAGAAAGTGAAAAAAAATTACCTCACTGTGGATTTGTTTTTAGAAGTCTTCTATCTCCAGTTATTGCAATCTATATTATTCTTCAGTAGTGTGTGTATAAGGGAAAATACAACTGATCTTTCAGATACCCATTAGAGGCAGCAATCACTTTTTTAACCTTTGACAGTTAAAGCTGTGGGATTTCATCTCAGATGTAGGCTTTAGAACAATAAAGGTTAATAAAACCTTATTGTCAAGGCTGTACTATTTTCTGTGGTGAAATCATTGGAACATGAAAATTGAGTTCTACAACAGAAGGAAAGTAAGGGAGAGAGAAAAACATTACATCCAGATGAAACATAATTCAAAGGCAAGAGAAATTTATAGTCATACCCAGTTGAGCTGTCCTAGTCTATTTATTGATTTATTAAGCAGAATAGTTAACTGGGAAATGGTTATGGAAGATGTAATTTTTACAGATATTCTCAGTCATGAAGAAACGTTATGCTCAGCTCTCAAAAGCTAAATCTCTAATACAGTGCAAACAAAGATCTTGAGGAAGAGAATGTCTTACTATGTAATATATTTAGTTCAAAATCTCAGAGCTTTTGTATTCTGTGTGTGTATATGTAAATATACAAACCAATACTAACACTTTGTAATTTATGTGTTGTGTAATACAAAACTTGTTTGGTCACAAAGTCAGTAATTTTGGGGAAAGCTGAAAACCCCAAGTGATGAATGAGATGATGAATGAGACATTTGTAATAGCAGAGATATACTCAACCAATTGACATGGGAAGATTGCTCCATCCTTAAATTTGCAGTGAGATAACAGTTTTACAATTTCTGAACAGGGTTACGTTGTGACTGTATTAATGTTGGAGCTGTGCTGTGACACTGATTCCTGTAAAACAGAGACTAAGTAAACATAAAAGTCTGAACCATCAGATTAGACACCTATATTAACGTTTCCATAGGGAAATGAAATGTATTTACATAAACCAGAGCTCTTGGGATGGTTTGTTACAAAATCATAATTCACTGCATGTTTTTAGGGTGTGTTCCATGTATATGTCTTTTTGATGATAGCCTGAGACTGGAATGCCAGGGTTTTGACTAATGAGATAACCTTTGCTGTCAGTAGCAGCAATGATATCTTTTTACATAAATGCAGGGTGGCATTTTGATAAATATATTTGCAAACACAGAAGAAATGTATGCATTTGTGGTTGAGACCTTTGTGCAGGGAGTACTGCAATTTTATCCACCCCGTTTCTTAACCATTCCTTGGGATTTTCTGTTTCCTTTTTTTCTCCCTCCATTCGGTCAAGGGCTGTTTCAATTTTTTTTTCCCCTATTCCTGCCTGCTAATCATGAAGAATATGTAAATAAGACACAATTAATATTCAGACACACTCTATGAGCTGAATTGACCTATTTTGTTTCGAAGATGAAACTGATTATCTTTTAGCAATGGTTAAAATCAAGGTTAGGTAATTAAGAGTTTCCTGTAGGCTCAGGAAACGATTTTAGTAAAACCGTCATTAAAAAATTCCCCCGAGTGAAGAAAGCTCGAGTTGAAAACACAGACAATCTGAAGAGGATTACTGCATTACTAATACTGCAGCTTGTTTTTTAAGTTTTAATTAAAATATTTACTGTGATGGTTCAACTACACACCACAGTCAGTGATGCACTACAGGTGATATTTATTTCCTCATTTTAAGTCAATTTTAAAAGATAGAGAGAAGTATAGCTCAGTTAAAATAAAAAATCAAAATTGTAGTAAATCTGGCCTTTTGGATACTGTATAGCAATAAGGAATAAAATGAGGTTCCTGCTGTAAGCTCATCATTGGAAGTTGTTTCTTACAAGAAGAGAATAATTGTTCTTCTATTTTTTCTTCCCTAAGAAAATCACCCTTTTTTTAAAAAAAAACCTTCTATTTTTGTTTCCTTCTCCCCATCCTCCCCATTTATAATTTCTTTTTATCTTTATACTTTTTTTTTTTTTCTGAAAGGGATCCCCAAATCCTAACAAGCAAATTAAAAGAACTGGTAAAACTGTGCTGAACTTTCCATATTTGAGGAGATGGGACCCATACAGCTCTTGCGTTTAAGTATAAATAGGAGTAAACATCATCATAACATGGTCTAACTTCAGTATAGAGTCTATATTTTTTTTATGATGATAATCAGAATTTTAGCAAACATTTTGGTTCACATTTCTGAAATCAAGTGTCTTTGACAGCACGAGAAAAGCCTCGATTCTCAGAAGGCTTCAGAAGATCATAGTGCAACTATGTTGTGCACTTGAAGAATGGAAATTTCTTCCTAGTAACAAAAGGCAACCCACCAGTTTTCCCAGAGTAGGATACTTGATTTTGGTTGTGTTAAAATGTAAGGTAAAAGAAGCATTCCATGACAATTTTTTTGCATAGATAGAGATTATACAGCGTTTTGTTTTGTTTTTTTTTTTTAATAAACATGATGTCTTCTTCAGATGGCAACAATGTGGGCAGCTCCTATGGGTAATACAGGTGAAAATAATGTTAAATTCTGTATGTCCCAAGAGTTCTCAAGTGCCATGGAATCATTTAATATCACTTATGATGAGTTCATTAGACCTCCAGTTAGAGAAATATTCTGCAGTTCAGTGTTCACTAGCCTGACAGTTGCAAATGAAGTGCTTACATTTTATGCACCTTTTAATCCCAGAGCTATGGAAACGTAGGAGAACGTGAAGGAAGGCCCTTGTGCCTTTATGTGTTTAGAACTTTGATAGAAAAACCATGTTGAAAGAACATTTATACAGTAATAACAAACGTTGCCAAATCTTGTTTTTCTGCAGTGAATGAGGTTACTTGCTTTGTGGACTCCGGACGCGCGGCGGCGTGAGGAACCAGCCCTCGCCCGGATTTGTGAGGGTAGATACCCTCCGTTGTCCCGTCCAGCTACTTGGGAGTCCCAAGCGCCACAGGGAACGGCCAGGCAGACAGAGCCTCTGACTGCGTGTTGCAGCAGCCAGGGGAGTGGATTCCCAGCCAGAAGGGTGGCAGATGCGCGCCGAGAAGAAGCGTAGGCAACAAGGGAGGCAAGAGACCGAGTATGGCTCGACAGAGATGTTTATTCTGAGGAGTCAGGGACCTGATTCTCGAGAGAGAGTCTCTGGGGGCTGCAGGGTTCTTTTAAGGGGGGGAGGAACAAGGGGTGGATATATCTGAGGGCCAATGGGAACATAACACATAACAGTCAATCAAACAAAAGTCCAATAGGGAAGGGGACAGTAGGTGGAGTGGGTACAGCAATCTAATGGGGAACCGAACTGGGGAGAACTCTCTAGAACTGGGAAGGCTTAGGAGGAGATTGACAATCTGATTGATAGAGGGGAGGTTGGGAGAACAGGGAGAAAGGGTGGGAGACCATACCATGAACAAAATAGGGGAAACAGGGCTGAACCATACAAAGCACACAAAAATACAGAAAGCTGGTTCACGGACCGCAACAGTGGACATTTAATGGAACTTTTTATTTATTTATACAAGATAAATATATTACAGGAAGATTGTAAATGCTCTTGCTTTCAACTTATTTTCCTGATAAATGAGGTAGCTTTCTTCCTTTCAGGAGTGAACGTACAGTTTGGATCCTAACAGAGCAAAAGTGTAAGCTTTGAAAAATTGGTCCTGCATCTGGGGAAGCGTATTTGGATTTGAAGTGTCCTAATGTCCCTTCTGAATTCAATCACATCTGATCAAATGTTGCGATCTTGGGAAAAGACATTTCAGTCTCCTTCAGGTGAAAACGCAGAAATATTTTAGTTTCACTACTTAGATGAGTCAAGCAATTATTGTTTCAGCTGAATTTCTCACTGACAAAAGGTCTGCATTAGTTCCTATCTCATGTGCAGTGTGGTCAGTTCAGTAATGGTTATTGGATTGTACTAAGTGATCTTAGAAAAACTAAGAAAAAGTAAAGTTATTTTGTACAGGAGCAGTGGAAAAAAAAGATATTGTTCAAGGGCATTGACACAACGAAGGTCAGCACATTGCAGGCTGTCAGACATGCCAAGTGTAATGTTTTGACAGAGCAGTTGTCATTGACAGTATCTCTAAATGGGTTTTTGCCGGGAAGTTCATAAAAGATAATGGTGGTGAGCAGATGTCAGAAGCATATAGGATTTTCTGAGAAAGGAAGAAGAAACACAAGGAGAAATGAGGAATACATGAGAACAGGTGATCATGGATTAGAATGTCTGCAGGCTGACAGCAACAGAAACAGATGGAAACCTTGTTCAGACTGAAGTTGAAAGGAAATAAAGAAAAAGCACAGATAGTCTTAAGTACAGCGTACATATGATCTGCTGTACTATACATATGTAGGTGTGAATGCAAAAAGAAAAGGCAAAACTATGCTCTATACACATGAAAATGAACCTGTGGATTTAAATGTTGCAGAACTCTACAATGCTAAAGTAAATTGACCCAGTTCTTACTTGTTTCTCAGTTTTCAAAGTGGAGCTAAAACATTACTATACTGATTTGGTCCAGAAAAAAAAATTATTTCCGAAAGGGCAAGCAATGGAGCAATAAAAAATTCAACAAAATGTCAAGATGAGTGAGATTTGCATAGTTAGAATTTTGTACAGTGTCTCATTCTATGGAGAAAATTCTCCCAAGCTGAAAAGTTACATTTCAGGGATGTTAAATAATGTGACTTTGAAGAATGAAGAAGGGAGAGGTTTGCCATCATCCTTGTAGGAATGGTTCTGTGGATATAAAACATTGGCCGAGTTGCTGAGTTAGTGGGACTCAGCTGTGGGGGGAGAGCAGAAGGATGCAGGCGCTCAGAAAAACTTCACTGCCACAACATACTGATTCTCCATGAGAAAGTCTCCCAGCCCAGCTAAACTTGTGATATTGGTATCAAAGCCAGGTGCCCACCTGCCTCTGGTCTGCAGGAGAGCAGGATGAGAACAACAGGCTCTTCTGGTACAGCAAAGGCACGAGGAGGTTATGTTCATTACAGGCTGCAAGGTGTAGGGATAATCTGGTAACGGGAGACATGTGAGTGCTTTTCTTATGCAGATTGTTACCACCTGGAAATTAAGGTGGACCTGGAAAAACTCATGATCCTCTGATTTCTTAGGGCCTATTTGGGTGAGTTTCCAGGTCCCAGTTATAACACAAGTGCATACTATTAAAAAACCTTGTAATAAGCAATGATTGGCCTTCCTGAAGATTCAACAGAAAGGTAAGGATTCTTCTTTCTCACTTTAAAAAAGATACACTTTTTTTTCTCTGCTGGAAGTGTGCTAACATAGAATTCTATGAGCAAGTTTAGTTTAATTAATCCAGTATGAAAATGTTTCTGTGTTAGCTGATTTTATGTGTCTCTCCAAAACTGTCCCTCCCCATCGCCCCCCTCTTCCCCTGAACCTTTGAGTCTCTGGTAGCATAATGTGACCGATCCTATGTAGGTCAACAGTGTTTCAACCAGTTGTTCTCAGCACAAGCACATGGATATTTTATATTGTTACAGAAAATGGGTTTTGCTATCCCCTTCAACACAGGCACAGGAAAACGGGGAGGACACATCTTTGGAGATGTCTGCAATATTCAGGTTAATAACCTATTAATAAAAGCCATTCAGGCTGGTGTGCTGCCTCTGAGACAGCAGAGTGTGATATTCAACAGCAGGTACTCTTAGTGGCAGGTGTGATCAAACTGCAGGATGTTCCTTTGTTAGTGACTGCCCCTTTCACACAGCCCCTTTCCTGATCTCCTGCATCTGCTTACTAAAAGTATCTATTTATAACTTTGCATTTCAAGGTTAAAACTATTCACAAAGGTCCATGTATTTTCTACATAAGGCAGGACTGGAGACAGGTACATCCTGAATATCTTTTTTTCTTGTATTTAGTATTACACTGCAGTGTGACAAGTACACTATAGTTGCATGAATGTTATATGAATAGAGCTAACTACAAACACAGAGAATGAGAAAGGTTTCAAGGCCAGTTATTGGAAGGTAGATATCTTTTGTGATTTGAGTTTGTGAAGCACTGTTTCATTATATTATTGCTACAAGGATCACCTCAAAGTTCAGGGAAACTTCTATGGTAACAGCTATATCATGCTTATTTGAAATTACAATTAAATTTGTCCATTATTACTTTGTTGTGAGATGAAAATTGAGGGTTTTTTTACAATAATTAAGCATTTTCCTACCTAAAGAGAGGTAGTACAAGCTGCTTCTATGAATGAAATCAAGGTTCACACAGAGACATATCAGTAATAGCAAATACTTACAAAGAAAGGGAGACAATAAATATTTTTTTCTCTCTCTAGTAAAAAAAAATACATTGAATATTGCATGGGAATTCATCAAATTCCTGCAGTTCTGTGCTTTGGTGTGAGTGTGGTAAGTGGTAGAACTTGCACAGCCAGGCTGTTCAACATTGCAGTCAAAAAGTACATTAACTACAGACAGATATAATATATATCTAATGTCTTCCAGGATAAACTGAACAAATGTAATTCTCACCGTTAGGGAATGGTGTGTTCAGGAAAAGACTTTTAAGGTATCTAGCAGAACATACATATTTTTGCTACTTCACAGTAGCACTGTTTTGCTCTATGAGTTCTCTTATATCATGGGTTCCTTACAGCATTTTTCATTATCTCAGAATTTTATCAGATGAGGAAAGACACCTTACCTTAGCATGTGCCTTTTAAAGAAAAGAGTAGTGACAGAACTAACTCCTGTACAAGGAGTAGAATAGCCTTTCTCAGAATTTACAGTCCATTTTCTGTAAAGGTATATTTAAAGTAGCTAGAGAATAAAAATAACATTTTCAGGGGCACTTTGAAGGGCATACATGGTTATATTCTGTATTGTACAGTTCAGGGTTACTCCTCCGGTTTCTGGTATCTGGCACTCTGAATTGACTACTACCCAAACTCCTTTTTAACAAAAGGAATGCCTACACTCATACCCACCAATATAAAATGCTCTTTGCTAATGGCCTAATCCACTAAAAACCCTTCCCCACCTGGTTGTTGATAATCCAGATAAGGGAATCTCCACTTTTATTTTTTCACAAGCTATGGTGTCAGTCTACTGCCCCTATCCCCTACCTTCTCCCTTAGTTTTCTCCCTTTATTTTTCTGATTCTCTCCACCCTAGTTCTCTAAAATTGGTAGGTTAAAAAAGCTCTTAGATGCTAAATTTTTGCTTTTATTTGTTAAATATGATCTGTGTTAGGCTATGGAATTGTATTAAGGAGAAATCAGGTGAGCAGAGGTGTTTGCACAGCAGCCTTCAGGAGATGCAAAGGCTCCCAGGATGAAGAATTGGTAACCGGATTAGCCGCACATGAAATGAGTTTTTTTACTGTGTCATATTTGTTTGTAAAGATTTAGCTACCCTCTGCTGCTTATTATGATTCCAGCCCCTCTCTGGCTGCTTCTGTGGCACCTGTAGCTCTGCTGCCTGGATAGAGACCCAAGCACTCTGGCGTGTGCGGCTCGAGGGTTCAGCCCTTGCCCGGATCCTGAGGGAGAGCCCTCGACCGTCTGCACCCAGTAAGGGAGACAGATGGGAGAGATCCCAAAGGTAGCCGCAGGAGGAGCCTCTGCACAGAGCACCACGACAGCAGCGCCAACGGGGGGATGCCACAAGAGCAGGGGTGGCAGATGCGCACCGGTGGAATGGCAAAGCAAGCAATAAAGAGGCGGGGATCCGGCCTGGATTCTGGGAGGGTTTATTCTCAGGGAGGACCAGGGACCAAATCCCAAAATCAATGGGTGGCACAGGGTTTTAAAGGGGGGGAGGTACAAGGGTAGGTGCAATAACTGTAACCGATGGGGGAATAACACGGGAGGGGCCAGGGCATAACAGGCATAGCATTGACAAATCTCGAGGGTCCAGGAGGGAGGGTTCACAGCAGTATCAAATGAGGGACCGAGTATAAAAGAATATTCCAGAAACAGGGCATGGTAACTGGGAGATGGACAATTAGACTGACAGGGTAAAAGGCGGGGAGTGGAGCCCGGGGAGGAACCAGCTGGGAATAGGGGAAACTGGGGACAAACCATTTACAAAACCATATAATAAATGAGTAGACAAATGCGTGCACCGCAACATCTCCCCCTTCTCTTTTTAAAAGAAAGATGGAAGGAGGGAAAAGTATTCAAAGTCTGATTTTAGAGTTCAGTTTTTAAAGTTCAGTCTCTTCTACAGCTGGCTCCGAGTTCTCTTTCTTTTTTGCCCACCAACCGGTGGTGGATAGGGGAATGTCACCGGCGGCATTGTCGGTGTTGGGCGTGGCGAACTTCCTCTGGCAGAAACGGAAAAGTCCATACAGAGATAAAATAGTGAGTCGAAGAAATAACAAGTCTTTAAAAATAGGCGACACCCAGCCGGAGATCCCGATCTTCCCTGTCACTGAGTGGAACCAGTCTGATGTTGAATTGGTGGATGCAACGAAGAAGTCCTTGACGGCGGTGATGGTGGACTTCACTGCATCCCCCAGCCAGTTCTCTGATTCCTGTTTGAGCTTGTGGGTCAACCCTGTCAGTTCTTTGATGGTTTTTTGGGATGCTCCTTCCAGGGGTGGAGAGACTGAAACAACACATCCCCTGAAATTCATCGCACCCATGCCCATGCGCCAATAAAAGATAATCGATAGCTGCTCAATTTTGCAAGGTCGACTGCCTGGTAATTTTCTCTTCTTCTAGGAGGTCACTGAGGGAGTTAGAGGTTAAGTTTGCCTGTTTTACGACCCAGCACTCTAGGTGGCCCAATTCACCTAGAGCTTTCGCCGCTGCCACCCAGGACAGAAAAACACAAACAGCAATTCTCTTAGATTTAGCCCAATGATAAATTTCCACGTCACAATGTTCGTCAAAAGGTTTTGCACCCCATTTTTGTAATTTTGGTTTGGTCGAATTCGAAATTTGGGTCATGTTAGGCCAAAACAGGGATAACTGCCCTAGGGTGTATGGGCCTTCTACAAGCCAAGAGGGGATGCCTGCCCACGCCCTGTCCCCACAGATAAGAAAGGTGCCTCGGGGCAACTTTAGTGGGGTAGGATAGTTATCATAAGTGGAGGGCATTGTTTCTTTTGCTAGATTATGGCACCACTGGCTAGCAATGTATTCTTTTTTAAATTGGACCAGGGGTTCATGATGGCTGGGACGGGGCTTAAAATCAAAATGGATACAGAAGATAGCTTTGGAAGAACCCAAAAGTTCGAATTCCTGGGGTTCCTGGTTCATAGTAGGTAGCCTAGCGGTCCATTCCCTCCACAGGTCAAGGGGATTATAAACAGGGATGGAAATTTTATAAACCTTGTGATTTTGATAAAAACTTTGGTGGGAGGTTTTCTGTTGGTTGACCTGGTCGTGGAATTTGATTAAGTTGGGAGAGAATTCAGCAGGCTTAAATGGGATCCTCAGCAGAGAGGACGACAGCTGATTATCTATTGACATGTCAGATAAGCAAAGATGGTCTTGCTTAAGCGCATGGGCGAGAGTGACCCACATATTTTTCCGTGGTTGGGGGACGATCCACCCCTGGCTCAATCGGGACAGGAAGACAATGACTAACAGGGATCTCATGGTGGTGTTCATGGCTGACATTCTGCAAACATAAATAAAAGAGGGTAAACGAGAGAAATAATAAGGTTGGTTCCCCCGGGGAACTGGACTCCACACTATCAAACAGAAGCCATGGGGAAAACAAAAAATGGGTTCTGGGATTCCCAAGTTCGGCGGTCTCTCTTCTTTCTTCGGCACTTCCAAGCCGTGGCAACCCTTTGTTGTGGTGTGTCCGGAGGGGCTGGTGTGCTGGGCGAGGATGCTTTGGGTGTTACTTTTGGCACGTACGGCCGTATCCATCTCCTGGGGATCCACTTTAGCCCCCCAGGGGAGGACACACAACCGTAACTGCATCCCTATGTGACTAATTGGAATGGTCCCTCTACCTGCCTGTTGTCAGGATCCCGCACCAATACCAGGGGACACTCCTTCAACCTCTCGCGATGGCTGTTCGAAAAGAGTAGCAGGACAGGGGGGTCCAGCTCTTCAAAAGAGCAGTTTAGGAAGTTAATGGTGAAGAGGGCTTTTGAGAGACGCATACCTGGTGGTAAAGTAGCGGTCTCGGCCCTCTCCTGCTCCAGGACCCTCTTTAGGCTCTGGTGGGTCCTCTCAACAATCATCTGTCAAGTAGGGGAGTAGGGAATCCCGGTGGTATGGGAAACTCCCCACTCCTGCAGGAACGCTGCAACAGCCTTGGAGGTATAGGCCGGGCCGTTGTCCATTTTGATCTGTTTTGGCACGCCCAGGGTCGCAAATGCTGACACAAAGTGTTTTTTCACATCCGAGGCCCCTTCTCCACAGTGGGCTGATGCGAAGACTGCACCTGAGAAGGTGTCTACGGACACGTGAACGTATTTTGACCTCCCGAACTGGGGAAAGTGGGTGACATCTGCCTGCCACACCTCACAGCTGCCAAGGCCTCTGGGGTTGACCTCGGACCCCAGAGACAGCATTTGGAATTTCTGGCAGCTCGGGCATGTCGCCACAATTGCACGTGCCTGGTTCCGTTGCAGCTGGAACATGCGCACGAGGGCCGGCACATTCTGATGGAACATCTGATGACTCAATTTTGCCTGCTGAAACGTGTTTGGCACGGTGGTCAGCCAAGCAGGCATGGCAAGCGCATCCGCCCTCTCATTTCCTTCTGAGGTGGGACAGGGAAGATCAGTGTGTGATCTCACCTTCATCACAAAATACGGTTGCTTATGGTGGGAGATCGGGTGAATCAATTTCGTAAGCAAACTGAAAATCACGGGGTTTGACACCTCTCTCAAAAGGGTGTGTTACACCCTGGCAACCACACCAGCCACATAAGCCGAATCCGTCACCAAATTCAAAGGTCCTTCGAACTTCTCAAAGGCATGGACCACAGCGGTGAGCTCAGCAACCTGAGGTGAGCCTTCCGCCACCTGGACGTCAGACTCCCACTTCTGCGTCCGAGGATCCCTCTAAGTCATTACTGACTTGTGGGATGCCCCTGATCCGTCTGTAAAGACAGTGACTCCTTTGAGAGGTGAGGAGCTCTGCATCGATTTTGGAATTAAATAGAAGGCCGAATTGAAAATATTGTGTTTTAGATACTGGATCGAAATTTGGCCAGTGTCGTTATCGAGGGCATACACGAGGTTATCATTCGTCGGAAGCAAATGCTCCAGTATCCCCATCTTCAGTGGTAAGTAACTGCATGAGAAATTGTACCCTGCAAGAGTGCTGAGGCAAGCTCTTGCCTTGATGATAAGTTGAGCCATCAGCTCCTGTGGCGTTTAAATGCTTTTTGGCATCTGATGGGGGAGAAAGATCCACTCTATGATGAGTGAAGGGTCCTTCTCCTCCTTTGCCCATTGAAGCATCAACCCGTGGAAGTGTGGGACTTTCCCCAGTATAGCTAGTTGGAAAGGGAGGTCGGGCCGAAAGTGATGTGCCTGCTTATCGGAGAGTGCCCGTTGGACCTGCTCAACTGCGTGCTTGGCCTCATTAGTTAGGGATTGGGGGGAGTCCAGCTCCTCATTCCCCTCAACAAATTCAAAAGAGGAGCTAAGTCTTGCGTGGGTATGCCCAAATACGGCCTTACCCAGTTGATCGATCCACACAACTGATGCAGGTCAAGCAGAGTCCTCGGATTGTCATTTATTGCGACCTGCTAGGGTGTAACAGTCCGATTGGTAATTTGTAAGCCTAAGTACCTCCAAAGGGCAATCCTTTGGATCTTGTCCTGCGCTAACTCAAAGCACTACTGAACAAGCGCAGCGATTGTCCCCTCCAGAGCCCGTTTCAAATATTTGTCCTGGGCAGCGCACACAAGCACGCCGTCCATGTAGTGTAGGATGATGGCATCCTTGAATCGGGCGTGGACTGGGGCCAAGACATGGGCGACATACCACTGGCAGATGGTCGGGCTGTTCTTCATGCCCTGAGGCAACACACGCCAGTGGCAGCGCCGCGTGGGAGCCTCCCAGTTGATGGAAGGAACCGAGAAGGTGAACCTTGGGGCCTCGTCAGGGTGTAGAGGGATGTTAAAGGAACAGTCTTTAGTGTCGATAATTGCGAGGTTCCAATCTTGGGAGAGCATGGTGGGGGAGGGCATCCCTGGTTGGAGGGACACGTGTCCTCAATCACTTCATTAATTTTTCGGAGGTTGTGAAGGAGCCTCTACTTGTCCTTCCCCCGCTTTCGAATTACAAAAATGGGAGAATTCCAAGGGCTGTTTGTTGGAACAATATGGCCTTTAGCCAGTTGCTCCTCCACGAGCTTGTTGAGTGCCTTTAATTTCCATTTGGTTGGCAGCCACTTATCGATCCAAACTGTGGAAGTTCATCAATTCAGTTTGAGGGTCGGGCGCTCCGCAGTGGCTGCTGTTGAAAAACTGAGGAGGGCTTTGGTATTTCTAATTTTGCCCCCCACTGGGACAGGCTGTCTCATCCCCACAGGGTGATCCCTGTGTCCATAACATACGGACGGGCCATAGCCAATTGTCCGTCCGGCCCCTCAATTTGGACCATGTTCCTGGAAACCCTCGCTAACTGTGTCCCACCTATACCAATGACACCGCCTCTAGACGCCTGCAACTCCCATTGTGACGGCCATGAGTTGTACGGTATGATCGTCACATTGGCCCCTGTGTCCACCATTCCTGATAAGGTGATGTACTTTCCCATGTGGAGTTTGCACTCTAGCATGGGCTTACTTCCTCCCACTGCCTCCATCCAGTAAACGAAGGGGGATCTCGATATCCCCTCTGGGTGGTTATACACAGGGAATGCTTGGGCGATAGTCTGGCCCTTAGGGAGAAAGTAAGGGGGGTGGACACACTGTGCCCAGAGGGTGAGTTCTTTCCCCGGACCAGTGGTAGTGATCCAAGGAAAGATCTCCACCTCACAAGGAGTGTGTGTGTCACTTCTGAGGAGTAGGACTGATGTTACCTGTCCTGCAAAAGTCATCGTGTTTGTAGAAGTTGAAGTCACGTCCAGTTGGGTCATGTCCGGTGGAGAGGGGCACACTGCGAGGGTGGCCCGCTCAGAGTCTTTGAAATGGTGCGGGACTGCCATTGTCACAAGGAAACTGGTGGCTGTATTTTTATCCTTGGGCGTGGTCCCGGCGCACTGGCCACTTAGTTTCCCGAAGGCTGTGCAGGTGTAGAGGGACTGGGTTGGGGACGCAAGTGCCTCACAGGCACGGGTGCCTTGCAATCCTTGGTCTGTCGCCCTGAGTTTTGCAGTCTTTCGATGTTTTCATTTTTGTGATAGAGTTTCTCACGCACTTTCTGTAAACATAGTCATGTTTTGTTAACTGTTCNNACAGTCATGTTTTGTTAACTGTTCTTATTGTTTTCATTCTTTCTCCTGAGGCGGAGAAAGTTTGATAGACTTTTCAGTTGACCAGTGTGGTTGGAGAGGTGGTGACCTCATCCTCCAATCCATGGTCATTCCTAGAAACATATATATGAGAAGAATAAATGGCTGGCCCCCATTTCCTGGCTTTAACCTGGCTGAGTGTGTTTGTGTGCTTCTTTTCATGTCCAAGTGTGACATTGGCCCAGTGCCCCTTCTGGCCACAACATAGACAGGTGTTATTTGGTGGTC
>VZRO01007208.1:242137-296171 GCA_013397915.1 Daphoenositta chrysoptera | reverse complement strand
ACGCCCCTCGCACGCTCCCGCGCGTGCCCGCGATGCTCACACGCGCCCGCGGACACGCGCCCGCGCTGCCCCCGGCGCAGCCCCCGCCCCGGCCCGTCCCACGCCGCACACGCGCGGCTCACGGCTCTGGAGCGCTCCCCGGCACACATCCCTCGCGTGGCACTCGGGAAGCACGCGTCGGGCTGTGCCGAAGCGGGGCCGCGGGGGCTCGTCCCTGTCCCCATCCCCATCCCCAGCCCTGTCCCCGTGCCCGTCCCGCTCTCCTCCCCGCGGGTGACACAGTGCCCCTATCGTGTTGACGCCCCAGTTTCTGACAGAATTTTCCCGGTGGGGCATCACTGACCTAAAATGGCTCCGGCCAAGCCCGGAGGGATGCAGAGAGCGCCTGGAAACCCCTGGGAGCTCGGAGCCACCCACCTGCTGGTGCAAGGAACCCCCACAGCCTCAGGAAGGGCGATTCACCCCTAAAAAACCCCAAACGGATGCTCATCTCGATTTAAAACTGTTTTAATGGAGTCAGAAGCCCCCGTTGTGCAGGAGGGATTTCTGTCAAAGCGCAGGATCCCGGGAGTGATTTCGCTCTGCTGCAAAGCGACTTTTCCATGGCCTTCCCACCCTGCCCAGGCTGGTTTTTTTTCTTTGGCCCCCGTCCCCCCGCCCGCCGCGGCCGCCGTCCCGCCGTGGGGAGCCCCCTTAATCCCCGCTTAGCCTTATCCGTGCCGTGCATCTGGCAGGTTTAAGCGCCCGCAGCCTCTGGACACGGATGCGCGATGGATTTGTCTGCCTGGATTATGGCGCTGGGTTGAGTTTGTGGGTTTATTGTGGTTTTGTTGTTTGGGAGGTTTTTTGGGGGGGGTTTTTGTTTGTTTTTTCTCCTGATCTGAATTAAAACGTGAGCTTGGTAACCTGGATCTGTATTAACCCCCTCCTTGCCAGTCCCGCAGCCCCAGGGCAGACGCCTGGGAAGGATTAATTTGATCCACAGGGAAAGCCACCAGCACGCCCTCAAGCCTTCTACAGAGCTGCAACCTCCACCCAAAAGGGCCCTTTTGGGTATGTTCACACAGCTGCTGCTCTGAGCTCCCCCCAAACAGGAGCAGGGCAAGTTCCAGGTGTCCAGTGCCTCCCGGTGCCCACCCCATTGAATCCCAGCTTGGATTTCCCTCCTGCCTTACCCTGCTCAGTGCCTCCCAGGAGTCTGCAGGGGAGCTTTCGGCAGGGAAAGGCTGGGCCTTGTCCCCCGCCGTCACCATGCTGCTGTGAGCACTGCCCACCCCAGGGCTCGGCCAGCCCTGGCTCAGTGCTGGCAGGCAGGACATCATGTCCCAGCAGCACCAATATCTCCAAGGAAAGCGCAAAATTTGTTGTTTCATTTCTTTACTGGAATCCCACAATGGTTTGGGGTGGAAGGGACCTTAAACCTTATCTAAAACCATGAACAGGGACGCCTTTCACTATCCCAAGGTTGATCCAAGCCCCCTCCAACCTGGCCTTGGGCACTGCCAGGGATCCAGGGGCAGCCACAGCTGCTCTGGGTACTCTGTGCCAGGGCCTCCCCACCCTCAACACGGAAAACTTCTCCCTTACATCCAGTCTAATCTAATTTTCCATGTTTATGCTGTAATAAGACGCTTCTTGAGCCCCGTTTGTGTGGCAGCACGGAAAAACAACCACTTCCCCCCCATCCCTGTCAGCAGCAACAAATCCCCCCCAGCATCGAGGTGAGACGTCGAGCTGGCCGTGTCACACACACCCTGCAAAGGGACACTTCTTCAAGCGCTAGAAGTCCTGCGGGGTGTGTAACGCGGCCACACCCGCGCGTGGATCAGCCGAGGAGGGATGCCCGCCTTGCCCATCCCCGCCCTGGCTGCGGGAGGGCTCCCAGGACCCTGTGAAACACCCTGGCACCCCGCCCGTGGTCCCCTGAGAGGGCTGCTGGCCCCGGGCCGGGGCTGCAGCCCCTCCAGCAGCCCCAGTTGCCTCGGGCAGCTGCTCCGGTGGCCCCCGGCCCCGCCGCAGTTGTCCCGGCATTTCACGGGGCTCAGCCCTGGCTGCTGCCGCTCTGCATCCGCGCATTCCCGCCCTTCCCGGGACACCCGATCCCTCGCCGGCGCTCCGCACGTCTCCGCAGATGCCGCAGGCACAGCTTGGGGTTAAAATTAGCCCCTGGCTCCCTCCTGCCCGCGTGGTGCCTGCTGCTGAGCCCCAGCGCGGCTTTTGGGGTCCGGCGACCCCCGTTTGGGGCATCCTCCCGCCTTTGCCCCAGGCTCTCCTTGAAAATCCTCACCGTGCAGTCCTGCTCCGGTGGGATGTCGTGTGTCCTCGCGGGTGCCACATGGGACACGTGTGTCCCCGTGGGTGGGTGTTTTGGGGGTGCTGCAGGCACAGCCCTGGGGGCACCGGCGCTGTCTCACCCCTCGGTGCCGTGGGGAAGGATTCTCCCCTCATCCAGGGGGACATCCCGTGATTGTAAATGTGGGACGGGGCAGCTGGGGAGTCCTGGGGCACACACGGAGCATCAGCCCCATCCTCGGGCAGGTCTGGGGGTGACCACAGTGCCCAGACCTGCCCGACCCGCCCCCACCCTCTGCCCACCCCGAAGCCCTCAGTAATTTCAGCCTCATATGGGACTTCCCACCACCTCTGCAAAACCGAGCTGGGTGAATCCTTTGGGGAAGTCAGGATGGGCTCAACTGGCTCAAAAACTGATGAGTCAGTGTTCTTCAAATTTCGGGGGTTTTTTTTTTGGCTGACCTCGGGCAGGACAGTGGAACAGCCCGCAGTGAAGGGCTTCATGCAGCAGTTTGGAAGCCCATGGTTTGCTCAAGAGGGACATCTCACAGCCCCCAGAGGCCGTTTTGTGGAATCCCAGAGTGGTTTGGGTTTGAGGGACCTGAGGGTCTCAAGTCTCAGGTGGGGGAGGCACAAAACCTGTTGGGCTTGGGGGGACAATGCTGGAGAACCTGGAGGAAAGCGATGGTGGGAAAATTTAAGGCAACATGGATAGAGAAGGGGGGGAAAAGGAGGGGAAATCTCTGCAGAAAATGCCATTGTTCCATGCCTGGGAGCAACAGCAGCCCAAACCCAAGTGGGGACTCAGGAATTGAAAGGGGTTTGAGATTTCTTTACACTGACATTTAATCTCAGGTTGTTTTGCTTCTTTATTTTCTGCCTCCCTATAATTTTTTCTCTTCTGCTTCTTACCTTGTTTCTTTTTCTTTCTAAAAAAAAAAAAAAAAAAAAAAAGAAAAAGAAAAAGGAGAGAGAGAGGCAACCTAGAGGAAATCATTATGCATTTGATTAAAGTGTAATATTTCAGCATTTCAATTTTCCAGTTTTATGGAGATAAAATAAGAAAATGAGTGAAAACCTCAGCTCTAAAGAGCAGCCATTTGGGAGGAGAGAAAGAAAACACTTCGCAATTATTTTGCCATAGCCTATTTCAGATATGTGGCCCAGGAGGTGATTTTTCCCTTTTCCCTGAAAGGAGGATTTTTGGGAGCTCACAGCAGCTCGAAGGAACCCAGAACACATCCAGGGCCCTCCCCAGCTTATTCCATGAGGGAGCACAATCCATGGTGGCAAAGGGGATGAGTTTCACGAGTCCAGGGCAGGGAACGGAGCTGGGAAGGGGCTGGAGCCCCAGGAGAGCTGAGGGAGCTGGAAAGGGGCTCAGGCTGGAGAAAAGGAGGCTCAGGGGGCCCTTGTGGCTCTGCACAACTCCCTGACAGGAGGGGGCAGCCGGGGGGGTCGGGCTCTGCTCCCAGGGAACAGGGACAGGAGCAGAGGGAACGGCCTCAAGGTGTGACAGAGAAGGAGAGGGTGGATGTTAGGGGAAAAGATCTTGACAAAAAGAGTGGTCAGGCATCAGAACAGGCTGTCCAGAGGGCAGTGTTGGAGTCCCCATCCCTGGAGGGATTTAAAAGCCCTGTGGATGTGGCACTTGGGGACGTGGGTCAGTGGTGGCCTTGGCAGTGCTGGGGAATGGTTGGACTCGATGGTCTTGCAGGGCTTTTCGAACTAAAGCAATTCAATGATTCTATAATGCCCCATTTACATCTTAACATTTTGCCAAAACTGAACTATTTTCTTCGAGGAGTTTCATTCTCCATTTTTATGGGTGTGGCAGATGACAAAACAAAGGTGAGGTTTTTCTGACTTGTGGTAGTTGTTGCAAAATGGGAGCTTGTGAAGGTTCCCTGCACTGAGTCCGAAGTGGGATATTGGGGCTGATTTAATTCTTCCTTTCAATTAGAGTTTTAAGCTCATATACTCATGATTGGCTCCGTGCCTGCCAAAGGGGAGGGCAGGGATTGGCTCTAGGATGTGTCACATCACCCTGTTTCAAGCAGAATGACCCCAAATTCATCCCTTCTCCTCCGTCCTGCCCTTATTTTTGGGGAGCAGAGGGTTTGGTGTGTTTTCCTTGGTAGTCCCCTGATGTTCTCCCCATCCCAGTATCCCACCAGCTCCCGCAGCAGCTTTGGGATGCAACCATGACCACGGCAAGATTTGTGGTGAAAGGAAAGCCCTCTCCTGGAAACATGCTTCGCTGCAAAATCCCACAAAATCTGCCACTAATCAAGGACATTGTACTATTTCATTTATGAAATCAGCTCCTTGGTTTGCAGTAACCAAAAATAACACAAGGTCAGCGACCCCTGTCCACATTCCCAGATCCCGGCTTCAATACCTGGAGAAACGTCTCATCAGTGGTTAACTACCTCAAAATCACAGCTGGTTAATTTAATTTCAGTATTCCATCCAGATTATTGGGTTCCTTTTGCTCTTCCCAGGGACCTTTTCCCTGCCTTGGGGTGGATATTGGCTGCATGGACAAGGTCTGACCAAAGCAACTGAGTCCAGCAGCGTTAGGAAAACAAAACAAAACAAAAAAAATCGGTCTTTTCACATCCAGAGGCCCTTTTGCCTGTTTTTTGAGGGCACTTTCCCGGTTCTGGGGGATGCAGAGGAGGGTGAGACGGCAGATCCCGTATCCTCTGGCTCTGGTGCCATCTAGTGCCTTCCCAGGGGCTGCTTCCAGCCAGGGCTTCCTGAGAGAAAATATCAGTGGCCAAACTGCAGTAAAAAATCATTACTGTGGCCTCCCTTGCCAAAAGGATGCTGCTGAGAGCCCTCACCTCCACCCCCACGCCCCTCCCCAGCCTTTCCGTGGGGTTGGGAGCAGGCTGAGCTGAGCCTGGAGCTCCAGGAATTAAAGGGATTTCTCCCTGGGGCACAGGGAAGGAGAGGATGCAGGTGTAAAGCTAATTCTGGAGCATTTTTCATAACTTTTATGAGCATTTTAGAGTTTTACTAAACCCCTGGACAGGCTGGGAATGCTGGTCCAGGGCAAGACCTCACACTGGCCATCGAAGGATGAGGGAGCTCTGCATCACCCCTCCAAAAACTTGGCTGTAGTATGCAATCCTGCTGCTTAGTGGGAAAATAAAGCATTAAAATAAGACTTTTTTGGCTGTCAGGGAGCTCAGCCCCTCATGGAGAGCTCACTCCATGCCTTGTGCCATGCCCAGGTGGGACTGCTTTAAAAATTGCCCTAACTCCTCCTCTTGACAGGTGGAGGAAGGAGAGATTCTCCAAGGATCCAAGGATTCATCAGCTCCAAGTGGGACGGGGTTTTTAATGGCCCTTGACTGACCAAAAAAATGTTTGGGAGGTGTGGAGGTCTCCTAGGTGGGCGCCAGGGTCTCCTTCTCCTTTTGCTATGGAAGGGTTGAACTAAACAGAATTTGCAACTTTCCAGGCCTTGTCTGGGACATATTGTGAGGTTGTTTCTGAAATTATCCCCCTTTTTATCAGGATTTGCTCATTGTGGTTTTGTATTCTGGTCTTGGTATGTTAAACCAGAGAAGAGAAGGCTCCAGGGAGAGCTCAGAGCCCCTGGCAGGGCCTGGAGGGGCTCCAGGAGAGCTGCAGAGGGACTGGGGACAAGGCCTGGAGGGACAGCACACAGGGAATGGCTTCCCAGTGCCAGAGGGCAGGGCTGGGTGGGATATTGGGAAGGAATTGCTGTCTGTGAGGGTGGGCAGGCCCTGGCACAGGGTGCCCAGAGCAGCGGTGGCTGCCCCTGGATCCCTGGCAGTGCCCAAGGCCAGGCTGGACACTGGGGCTGGGAGCAGCCTGGGACAGTGGAAGGGGTCCCTGCCATGGCAGGGGTGGTGTGGGGTGGTCTCTCAGGTCCCTTCCAACCCAAATCATTCTGTGATTCTGTGATTGGCCTGACATTGGGGCTCACTGGAGTTCAGCAATTCCAAGTTTGCAGTAGACACACAAGGATCTGGAAGAAACAAAATGGGAAAGGTTTGGGTGTTGCTGATCACGGGCCAGCCAGGGACAAAGCAAACGCACTCCTCAGCTGTAGGTGGCATTTCATCAGAGGCACCAGTCAGGCTCCAGGAGCTGTGCTCAATTCTCAGCACCTACAGCAATGGAAAATGAATTTGACAGAGGACTCTTGTTTGTTTTCCCAGCTCTGATGTGGCTGCCCTGGATTCACCCAAAGCTGCCGATGTAGCGAGTAAGCGTAGAAAATTATCTGAAATTAAACTTCCAGACAGCTTTCCCCCTGCCCACTCCAGCTTTGCCCTGAGACTGTCTGAAAGATGTTTCCTTCCCAGTGGCTGGCACTCAATTCTAAATTTAAACTGAATTGCAAATCCAGATGACTAACCAGATCCATGGGAAAACTTCCAAGGGGCATTTGTGAATCAGCAGTTGTCAGGACTCTTGGGATTGCATTTGCTTTTCAAAAACTCAAGATACAGTCTGGGGAGGGTGGGTTAGATCCTTGTCTGCCCTTTAGCATCAATAACAGGAGGATTTCACCTTATTTGCACCAAAGTTGTCAGTAAATGCAGGGTTTGTCCATCCCAAGTTTGCATTTTGCAGGCATTCTGCTCCTTCTTCTGTGCAGACAGAAGGGAAACTGCATCCCTGGGGTACTCTGGAGAGAAAGCCACAGCAGCTGATATTCAGAGATGACAGCCCCAAAAAGGAGAGGTAAAACTGGTAGTATTTCAGCCAAGGGAGGTGATGCCTTCAGCAAAGAACACCATTTACAGATTCTCCGGGGAACTGGGGAACTAATCCACTCAGTAAAACCCTTTCAGTCCTCATTACAAGGCAGGCAAGCTAAACTTTCAGCCACAAAATTATTCTGTATTGCAACTAATTCACCAGGAAAGACACAATACAAAATCTAACCTGGTTTTGGGTAGTTTTGATCAGTTTTTGTGTTGCCCCAGAAATAACAATTCTCACAAAGTCAAGTGGCTCCCACATAAGGAGGTGCCAAGTGCCTCTGGAGAAATTTTAAGCTTTCCATTCAGTGTATCCTGAAGCCCTGACTCTGGGTATCTCTTGGTGATAGAGAGGAAAAGATTCAGGAGATATTTTATCTGTCCTTTTCCCACATCTGCACCAAACTTCGCAGTGCTGTTCTCCCGCAGCTGCTGATAAAAACAAAATAAAATCTGAGACTGGTGCCCACCTCTGCAATGACAACCAGGCCCAGAATTTTTATTTTCAGGCTTCACAAATACCAAGGACTTGGTGAGGCTGAAAACTAACTCACTTTACCTTCATTATCTATATTTGTACTTAAAATACATGGATAAATTACTTTCCTGATTTGCACTGGGAGCTTTCTCATGTGATAAATGCATGGAAAACACTGGAAAGGTACTGAATTATAATTATAATTATTATTCCCATTTCCATTTTGCCTGTGAGAGGGCTGGCAGGCAGCAGGACCCCAAGTTCAGCACAGTGCAGTTGTACCATCCTCCTCTTCGCTTGTGGCTCCAAATCCCCTGATACAATTCCGTGGTTCTGTGAACACAGCTCACCCTGGTCAGAGAGGATCTGCCCTGTAGCATCAGTCTCTGAGTCAAACGGTCTCACTGACCAGCAGAAGAGGTCTGGGAGGGTGGGACAGGGGGATACAGCTGGAGAAATAACGGTGGGAAGGTTGCTCAGACACCTGAAGGACTCAGGTGTGTGGGGAGGTGGAGGCTGTGCCAAAATTGCATCCTCGGAAGGGATTCTGCAGGGCACAGTGAGCCCCAAAACAGGGAGGACCTGGAGCTACTGGAGAGTCCAGAGGAGGCCCCGGAGCTGCTGCCAGGGCTGGAGCCCCTCTGCTCTGCAGCCAGCCTGGGACAGCTGGGGCTGTTCCCCTGCACAAGAGAAGGCTCCAGGGAGAGCTCAGAGCCCCTGGCAGGGCCTGGAGGGGCTCCAGGAGAGCTGCAGAGGGACTGGGGACAAGGCCTGGAGGGACAGGACACAGGGAATGGCTTTTAATAGACAGAAGGCAGAGTTAGATGGAATTAGGGAGAAATGCTTGTCTGTGAGGGTGGTGAGGCCCTGGCACAGCTGTGGCTGCCCCTGGATCCCTGGCAGTGCCCAAGGCCAGGCTGGATGGGGCAGGTGTTGGTCCTGCCCTGGTCCAAGATAAAAGCAAGCTTTTGCAGCCAGGAAATCACTTTACCATTCTGATTGTGCAAAATTGAATGTGTTACAGCAAAGAACAATGCTGAACTTGGGCAGCTGTAACCCAGAACTTATGGATTTAATCTGGAGATGTGACATGCAGCAGCATCTTTGATAGAAGTGGAAAAACAAAAACCCAACAAATTGATATTGTTTAAATAATACACTCTATTTTATTTCGTCTTAAAATAGTTTAACCTTTATGCTACAGACTTGTTTCAAAAAACAGAAGGTCTCATCTTGCACCAAAAATATATATATTTATATATATATATATAACACTCTGTTTTATTATTATTTCTCTCCAAAGACCATTAAATACTAGATGGAAAATGAGAACTAAATAGTGAGTGTCGAGAAGAAGAATCAAATTTTATTTTTAATTAGAGTCGCATGTTTTAAACATTTATATTCTGAGCAATGATTTGTCTTCACTATAGAAGATTCCAAGTTCACACTCCAGCAATTCAGGAAAACTGCTAAACCCTGAAGGGCTCGAGCCAATGCACACTGAAGTCGATGGGCAGCCCCACACCGACCCCAGTGGGTTCTGGACCAGGCCCCAAGTGCATTGGTTCTCAGCCATACAATGGCTAACTTTTCTCTTTCCTGCTGAGAAGAGCAAAAACCACCCAGGCACATTTTTGCTCTTTTTACAAAATAGAAATTAGAAAAAAAAAAATAATACTAAAAGAAACAAAACCAAACCATTTCCTACCTATCCAGTGATTGCGTTTTTCAGATCACTACCCTTGAAATTTGTTGAGAGAAAATACATAGTGTTTTAAATAAAAGAAAACCTGCATTGGACTACCATACATGAGCTGTTTAAACAAACACAGTGCACAGTTGGAGGAAGTTTGGTTACTAGGAGGCAGTCGTTTTTATGTACACGTGGAAGTCACATCATATACAAACCGAAAAACGAGGAGAGTTAGTTTGCATTTTTTTCACGGAGGGACTGCAAAGGGGTCCCTGCAGCTTTGTTCACAACTGATCCTCAGGAGACTCTGTGGAACGGGGAGCAGCAGAGGCAGCTGCTCCAAAGTTACCTGTACAGCAGGTGTGTGAGCCCTCAGCTGATGGAGACACCAGGGGAAGGGATGGGCAGAGCAGCACGGGGCCAACAGGCTCCATCCCCGCTCCCCTCCTCCCTCCCTCCCTCCCACAGAAAGGAATCTGTCACTAAAAACACCACAGAGATCTTCCTGGCCCTGCAAGACGCTTATGCTCAATGTTCTAGAATGCTGGAAGTGGGAATGTCAGTCCTTACCTAGCTGTTCTCTACAGTGCAGCACGAACTGTTCTGCTTGTGGAAGAAACAGATGTTTGTTACTAACTGTACCCCCCTGCTGGGCTGTTTTTCCTTTAGGTGACAACACAGGTAATCCCATTTTAATTTTTTTATTTTGCCCACAGATAAAATTACGGGAAGCCAAATAAATTTTGAAACCAGCCGACACAAAAGGAAAGCAGAACTTCCCATGTCCTGACCACCCCTGTTCAGCCTTAAATAGTAAAAAATCCAATGGCAGAGCTGTACAAAATTCCCAATAGAAACATCCGGAATATGAAGGAATGTTTCAATTGCACAGTAGACATTTAAAGTGAGTAATATCATCTTGTTAAAGTCTAATCTTTGGTTTTAGCCTTGGGAAAGGCTCAAAATGACAGATGAGGGGCAGGAATTTCCATATACACCACAGAAACTGCAACCCGCTAAATTGAGTGGTTCCACTGATTTTGGTTAATATTCTGGTAGAAAGTGTTTCCTGAATCATGGCATTTCCAAAACTACCATGAGAGAGATGATTGAAAGCCAGGGAAATGGTGCAGATTACTAATTAAAAAAAAAAATTTTAAAACCCACAACCTTAGTTTCTGACCCTGATCCTGCAACACTTTTTAGGACAGAGTTTTAAGCACTTGAGTGGCCCCACAAATTCCAGGAATGGGTCCTAGCTCAACACCCCTTTGCCAGGCTGGGGTTTTGGAATTTGCTTGGGATTTGTTTTTTAATTTTTGAGATGGTGAATGAAGCAAACAAGCAGCAGTAGAAATGGGGACTATGAGTAAAACATTTCATTTCTCTCTTTCATCTACTCCAGGCAAGACTTAGATAAAAGGTAAAAAAATTCAGCTATAATGAAAAAGGAGAGGAATCCTGGGCCTTTTTATTACCGTTTCCTGTGCTTTTGCAATGATCAGCTGTTCCTAAGTCACTACTATTACTATGTCAGCCATTCCAAGCTGTGGGAATTGACCAGTGAAACACAGTAGTCAAGTAGGCAGAAGACTCAGCACTGAAGAGTATAAACTATAAATTACATTGAAAATAAAAATGCTTTAATTAAAAGCTGTTCAGTGCATTTGTTATGGGCCATTTGCATTAAAGACAATCCCTCCTGCTGGTAACATAACCAAATCAGCTTGGGTAAAAATACTCCTGGCCCAAATTTTGGAAACGTTGAATACCCTCCAGTTCCGCTGAAATCAGTGAGGACACAGCATTTCTCAAAATCACTGATGCTCACACACCAACACACTAACTTCTACTAACAAACTCAAGATACTGATAAATTAAAAACGTCCTGGAGTCGGGAGGTGGGCGAGGGTGGGAGGGTGTAAGTTTGCACGCGCTGGTTTCGTCAGATAGACACACACGCGTTAGTAACTGCAGATGTGTTTTAAATTTGGTGCTGTTAATTCTGGGCAAGAACCCTCCTTGGAGAAGGCGAAACCATTCGAAGTGATGCCGAAACCACACGGCGTTCCTGTGGAGGTGGAGAGAGGCGGCGGGTGTGGGTTCCACAGTGCCGAGGACGGGGCCCCTGG
Organism: Daphoenositta chrysoptera; assembly: GCA_013397915.1. Taxonomy (NCBI): domain Eukaryota; kingdom Metazoa; phylum Chordata; class Aves; order Passeriformes; genus Daphoenositta; species Daphoenositta chrysoptera. The sequence continues at coordinate 284,825 of VZRO01007208.1, read as the reverse complement.
AGGTGGCGGGAGGTCTGTGGCAGGGCGGGCGGGGGCAGGAGCACAGTGACACGGCCTCACAGGAGGTATTTGCGCCGGGTGTCCTCGTCCAGGGTGAGGTCCACCACCTCTGGGGGCGAGGCCCAGTTCTGCTGGGGAGCCACTGCTGTCCATGGCTGGGCGGGCTGGGCGCTCCCGAAGGGCGAGCCGCGCTTCCAGGAGGACACGCTCTGGATCACCCCTCCCCTGGGATGCACGCACCTGCAGCGAGGACAGGGACACACACGGCGTCAGGGACACTGCTCAGCTCGGCCACCACATCCCCATCTCCAGAGCCTTATCCTTTGCTGGTTAGCACGTCCCTCTCCAAACGGGATTCGTCACTTGTAGAGTCCGTGGCATCTCAAGCACCCAGTGAACAAAGCTAAATTTAAATTCGGGGATTTGGTGGGGATTAAATTATTCTAAAGGAATGCCAGTGGGTGTAATGTGATATTCCTTATAAAGTATGTGCATGGATCCCAATGATCTTGAGGAAGCCTGCCCCACCATGTGTAGTACCATGCACAGTTTCCTACTAGGAGCTTTACCCACTGGACTTTTTAAAAAGAGAAAAATTTGAAGTGAGGCTGCCTAAGACAAAAAGAAAAGCTATATTGCAATATTAAGTCAAAGCCATGTTAAAACAAGGAGGTAATGATACTTTCATTACACCAATTGCAAAAGAGATCTTGCTAATTACATTATTACAGCTGTTATATCTGATTTTTTTTTGTTTTGGTCTTCTTAACTGAAAATTACAAACATGCTGGGAAATGCTCACTGACAACAGTTCAGCCCCACTTCAGCAAAACCTTTAAGCTTTAAGTGACTACAGCCAACGAGACTAACAAGATAAGCTTGAAGATAAAGCTAGAGTGCCCTGCTGAAGCAAGATACACAGGTATCTTCACAGCATTTCTACCCATTTCTGTAATTCACAGCATTTCTACCTATTATATCCATCATAAATACATGACAAACGAAGCACAAGTTAACAGCAATTAGAAAAAAGAAATGCAAAATGAAAAGTAGAATAATTTTGCTGTATGACAAAGTGATGACAGGAATTTACTAGAGGCTTTAGGATGATCACTCTATTTCCAGCTGTAAATCCTACACAGGCACTAGTAAAACTTGATACCTAGTGCTCCAAAAATTGTTTTGCTCTTGTAAGCACTGGTGGTGGCTGTAGCTGCTCCTGGCTGCATGGATAAACACGAGGTGTACTGGCTGCTGGGGTAACCTTTTCCCATTTCCTTGTGAAGGCACGTGTATTTCAGGAACTCAGATTTCCTGCACTGATCAAATATCCCTGACATTTACATTTTATTTATTCCAATTTAAGTTCGTGCTATTTATTTTCTCTAAAACTACTTAGGTTATGCTCAGCCCTCCTGTTTCTGGTTGGAGTTTCACGAAATAGAATGAAAAATCTCATTCTCTGAGCTGTAACTTCTCTGAATATAAATGTCTCATTGCCTTCTCAGATATGCTGCTTCGGTTTAGATGTGATGTTCAGAATGGCTTTTTTATTACTTCTTCAGTCTTAAAAATACATAGTCAAAGTATATATCTACAAAGAATTAGCAATTAGACCCTGGAACTCTAAAAAATGTATGGGATTTCTTTCTTTTAAGGCTTTCTTTTAGGGAGAAATATTTTTAATCAAACTGGCAAGAAAAGCTTGTAGACAGAGCAAATAAAATATGATGTTTGGTCTCTGGGACTGTGGTGCATCATTTTGAGAACAGTCCTCAGTGTTTAGGCAAAACTAAGACTAACTTTTCTTCCTGAAGATGACAAAAACCAAGCCATAAATTATCTCACAGAAACAATACCTCAGAAAAATAAAAGTGTTTATCCTCAAACAAGTCACGCAAGCAGCCAACAGCAAAACGTTCAGTCAAAAATGAGCTTAGAGAACCATGCTTCCAATCTGTCACTAAGGGAAGATACCAAATAAAGGCAATCAAAATAAAAAAAAAAGGAAGGATTAAAAAAAACCTCCTAGGAAAAACTAGAGGAAAACTGGTTTATATGCATGCATGATTAAAAAAAAATCTACCAGTGAAAAATTAAACAAACCGAAAAACATGACTTGGTGTCCTAACTAGAGGCCAAGTAATATCCCAATGATGAGAAACAGCATCAATTCACTAACAATCTGAAGAACTACAAATGATGGACAAACTCCAGGGTGTCACGACTCACACCAGCCCAACAATGACATGGAATTGGGAGCACGATAAAAACCAGGATCCAAACACCACACTAACTAAGCATGCAGAAAATATCGATCAAAAACCTAACCCTTGTCCAAACGACAACCCTGTCAGAAGCCCATCAATACTTCATAACTGCAAGCCTAGACCTGCAAGAGAAATAAAACTCTAAATAGGATCCAGACAACTGAAAGGTGTGAGTGAGTATTCAAGGGAGGCAGCAGACACTGGTCTGTGGGAGATGAGTACAGGAACAAAGGAAAGCACAGAAGAGTGCTTTCAGCCTGATTTGCTGAATTTATTTCAGTCCATATCTACTAAAAGTCATTTTAAACAGCACCTCTGCCTTTAGTTCACGTTTCCATTCCCATAGAGGGTGAGTATTACCGAGGCAGCAGCATGGAAAGCTTTCCAAGAGGGGACAGCAACACAAGAGTCCTGTGTGCAGTGCTGTGCAGAGTGACACCAGCCAGAGCTGGAGGGTGAGTCCACACCCCTTACCATCAGCACAAAGACCCTCCAAGCCCCGGGTTCTGCTGCATAAACAGCCAGGAGAGCTCCTTCCTAAGGAATTACCATCTTCCAAAAGAGATGGCCCTGCAAGGACTGTCACTGTTCTAAAAGCAAACACTAAATACCCTTTCTGGACCTGAAAATGTCCTTTTTTTCACATCCAACAGCACTGGGCTGTGCCCACATTATCCATAAAGTTTCCTGCCTGGGAGATTGCATCCTGCACACCTTCCTTCTTCTTTCCTCAAGAAAGATGCAGTGAAGGGACAACAAGGAACTCTGTTCCCTGTCCCAGCTCTGTCCCTTGTCCCTTCCATCCCTCTCCTGCCTCCAAGCAAGCACCACACAGCGGAAAAGTTTTGGAAGGAGCTTCTCTGTGTATTGTTTTAACTCGGTTTTAATTCACCAAATTCACACTCCACACTATGAGAAAACGTTAGTTTTGTTCAACTGCTTCGTAACAGTTTAAGCCAAGGAAAGACCACAGACCAAAGATGAAGAGTAACATTAAAAAAATGCCTACCAAGAAGAACAGCTGGACAGGTTTCTGACTGAGAGAGAAACCTCTGGCACTGTTGTCTACTTGGACCTCTCATTAATCTTGAAATAAACCTAAGATTCATAATGATCTGATTTTTAACCTGAAGGGGCTATCTTATGACATTAGCCATTAAAAAACTGATAGTATTTTTACTCCTACTGATTAATTAAATAAAGTGGAAGCTGATAAAAAAACTTGAGTTAATATTTTGAAAGAAAACACTAACCCACATAAATATTTTCCCTTAGTTATCTGCATATTCACATATTCCTTTAAAATCTGAATTCCTGAGGTATGTACACTTAGTATCTCAATATTTGGTATTTTCATACTACACATCTCTAGCCAGTTAATGTTTGATATCAAATCCCAAGTTTAATCTGAATAATTACCAAGCTGGTCACTTTCTGTAGAAAATTCATTCTGACATCACCACGACCAGCAGAACATAAAAATAAAGTGCAATATTTGCTGCCTTTTGGGCATCATTTGTGGATGGGCGATGACAGAAGTGAAGGCCAGCAGTTCTGTCTTTACTGATTTTGGTAATACACACATTCTGATAAAATGAAAGTAATATTAGAGCAAGAAAAAATAATTCATACCTGGCATGTTCCTGAACTCCAACAATCTCTACTTCGCTGTCAGAAGAGGCAATGTTAATTTCTTCATTGGCCTGGGCATTACCACAAGAGGTTTTGTCACCTGCAAGGAAGCCTGGATCCAAATGACCTACAGATGGGGAAAATGGGAATACAGACAGTGTTTAATGGCTTACATGGCTCAGAAATCAGCTGGAAAAGGAGTTTCCCAACCTAACAAAAAACCAAAACAACACTGAGATTAGAAAATCTCATTAGACCAAGTTTTTCAACTCACAGTTCATCATCTGATACAGGAAAACCACTGGATTTAGCCAGTGTCAATAGCTCTGGTGATGGTGCTGTCACACAAATGTGAACAAAGCCTGACTGTTGCACCAAGAACAACTAGAATTTCCATCTGAAATGTTAGGACAGTGCTAAGAGATAGACTGTCCCTAGACCTCTTTGACATGAAGAAACAAAACAATCTAAGCAAATACAATGATACTATAGCAAAAAATATCCTACGGGCTGGACAGAAACATCCCACACATCAAGGAAAATTTATTTAATTTCTTTAAATAAAAAACTAGGGGAAGCTGGTCAGTGAAAAAACACAGCAAACTCATCAGTTTCTGGCTGTGCTGCTTCACATATCTGCTCTAACATTATTAAAAATACTTGAAAAGATAAAGTGGTTTTCTTAAGTCCCATATGCAGCAGGGCTGGTTTTTTATTACAGTTCCTCAATGCCATCCAGGTTGTCAGTCAGTCAAACCACAAGCCCTCTCTAAATACTCACAGCAAGTGTGGCACGTTTTTGCCTTTTCTGCCAAGTGCTGCTAAGAGGTTCTTCACCCCAATTAGTGAAGCTGTGTTGAGTCATACAGGATCATACTTGCATGGGAAACACAAAGCAGCTGAAATTATTATTTCTCTCACAGAATATAAATTTCTTTAAAAATCAATTAATTAAAAGATATAGCTTCTACTCTTTTTTTTTTTTTCTCCTTTCAGGAAAAAGAGAAGAGGATTTATTCCACTGTCTCTCTTTATCATTAGCCTGGGGGACGCTGGGCAGCAGTGAAGTAGATGATACTACCTACTTCTTAAAAACCACTTGCTCAGCTGTATTACACAGGGGAAGAGTCATTTGTTGAGCAGGAAATTTGAGAGTAGGTGAATATTTTACGTGTATCTAAATTGCGTGGACACCTCCTCGAAGATGAGAGGAGGAGGAGAAGCAATAATGACCCAGAGGATTTAAAAGGTGTGCAAACATGCAGAACTGATTATACCCACATGGAGATTAAAAGGACACAGAGACAAGAAATTAAACTTAAAACAAGTGTCACAGAAACTTTCTAATGACTGCTTTAAGCACTTGGGAAAGATGCAAACAAAAAGAATCACAGAATGGTTTGGTTTGGATTGAAAGGAACCTTAAAGCCCATCCCATCCCACCCCTGCCATGTCAGGGACACCTTCCACTGTCCCAGGCTGCTCCCAGCCCCAGTGTCCAGCCTGGCCTTGGGCAGTGCCAGGGATCCAGGGGCAGCCACAGCTGCTCTGGGCACCCTGTGCCAGGGCCTGCCCACCCTCACAGACAGCAATTCCTTCCCAATATCCCAGCCAGCCCTGCCCTCTGGCACTGGGAAGCCATTCCCTGTGTGCTGTCCCTCCAGGCCTTGTCCCCAGTCCCTCTGCAGCTCTTGTGTAGGAGAGAGACCATGCTCTGTGTTCAGTTTTTGGAAAGACAAGATCCTTGGTGATCAGATCAGGGTTAGCAAGGAAAGAAAGGAAACCCATGTGTTGCCCTGACTTTTGCAGTCTTTCGATGTTTTCACTTTCTGATAGAGTTTCTCACGCACTTTCTGTAAACATGGTCATGTTTTGTTAACTGTCTTTATTGTTTTCATTCTTTCTCCTGAGGCGGAGAAAGTTTGATGGACTGTTCAGTTGACCAGTGTGGATGGAAGAGGTGGTAACCTCATCCTCCAATCCATGGTCATTCCTAGAAACATATATATATATGTATATATATATGTATATGTATATATATGTATGAGAAATAAGTGGCTGGGGCTCTTTTCCTGGCTCTGGCTTTGGCCTGGCAGAACTTGAGTCTGGCGTGCTTCTTTTTGTGTCCAAGTGCGACATCTGGACCAAGTGCGACACCCATGTGCTGCCAGGTACCTGAAAGAGTTTCCATCTCACAAGACTAAAAATATGTCAGCTGAACTTAAACTAATAGCCCAGACAGTCTCTTCCCATCGTTGCCATTCAGCTGAACATTTCTTGGCAAACATCACTGACTGCTAGAAAGCCCAAAAATGGGTCATGGGTATTTCTTTAACAGAAGTGGCTGGGCAGACTGTGAAACATGAAGTGGAAGTACTCAGAGGCTTTGATTCACGTGCTGGGGGCTTCACATTGCCAGAGGGCACAGTTAGATTGGATATTGGGAAAAAATTCTTCCCCATGAGGGTGGTAGGGCTCTGCAAGCCCAGAGCAGCTGTGGCTACCCCTGCATCCCTGGAAGTGTCCTAGGGGAGGCTGGAGGGGGCTTGGAAAAACTTGGGATAGTGGAAGTTGTCCCTGCCCATGGCAGGGGGTTGGAATGAGAGGGCCATAATATCTTGTTTTAATGCCACACTACCCTTCTTTTTCCTGACAGGAAATTAATGTCTGGCAGAAGGGCAAAGCAGAGCAGCTCTTAAATAGCCCCAAAAAGAATCCCCAGAGGTATAAATTGGAGTCCCAAAAGAACTTCCACATATTACCATAGCTTAAAGTTCAGACAACAAAAAGATAATTAGCAGTAGTGAAACTATGATTAGCAGAGTAAATACTGCAAGAGTAGCTGAGTGTTAATCAGGATTATAGCAACAGACAGACATATTTACAGCCTCTGGCCATACAAATTTCATGCCTAACAACATGCCCACGCTGTTAATTTCTTTGCACGAACATTAGGATGATGCCCAAAGTGATGTTTTGTTTGCCCTAAACCACCAGGGCTTGCAAAACAGCCCCAAATACTTGCCCATGCGCAAAGATGTGATAGTGTAATAAGATTTTTCACTTAGATAGAGCTGCTTATGTTGTTATTTTCCCATGGGAACACATTCTTTAAAGTCTGCTAAACTAGATACTGGCTGAAGATTACACTTGTGAACCAGATGCAAGATTTGAAAATTCTGCTTTCCCAATATGCAACCCTAGACCTGGTAGGAAAAGGCCAGCACTGGCAAAGGTGCAGTCAGATGTATACTGAGGCTGCAGGGTAAGGTGCATGCATGAGCAAAAAGAGATTCATCTTTTCAGCTGCTGACATGGCCATAGCACCAGGACCAAATCCACATGAACATTCCCAGGGATGAAGAAGCCTCTTGATGTTTCCAGTTTTCTTTTACCTGCAAGTTCCTTTGGATATAGGTGGAGGAAGGAAAAATAAAATTCTATCTGCACTGCAGCATTTTAACTGAAAAGTGGAAGAAAGCTTGGTAAGAAACATTCCTTTTTATTTCCTTGCATTCATTTGATGTGCTGATCCATTGGTGCTATGCAATACAGGTGATTTCAGCTGTTCTAATTGTTTAATAAATCCCTTAATAAAGGTCTGGGCTTGCTAGGGGTCAAAAAGTTATCAGTCAGCTGCTGTCCTGCAAAAAATACCAGTGAGCTTGGAAAACACAGGCAAGCTTCAAAAAGGCTTGAACAACATCCAGCCATGGACCACAGTGAAAATAATGCAGAGAGATTATCATATTCAAATCATGGGCTTGTAGACCCCATGGTAATGGAACATCTCTTTACAAAGCACCACATAACTGTGTTTCTCCAAGCCTTCTAGACAGTGAAAAGCATCTCAGAGCCACCACAACACTCCCCATGTGGGTGCCCTGTGGCAGGAGTTGTTTGGGAAACACAGCACAAAACACAAACCTGCTGTGCTCCACCATGGCAGGCAAGACTTAACGTGTCTTATGCAGCCTGAAATCCTAACATGGGAGTTAAAAAATGACTGGAAAGGAAGTAAAACGTTGGCATACAAGGCTGTGGGATGAAGCTGATAGAAAATAATCCCTGCTAACATCCAAAATACTGCAGCATTTCAATCGTTGTTTAGCTCTTTTGCTAGTGAAGCTGAACAGTGTTCATCAGCTACACGAACTTCCCTGAGTTCTTCCACAGTATTCCTGATGGAAATTTCCTTGCTGTCTCCAGATGCTAAGTCCACCTACCAGCACCTCTGCACCCTTCATCTTTACCTGATGCTAGGCTGTCCGATTTTCTAAGGGGTGATGGAAATGCAGATGGAATATGGGAAGATTTAATGCCCGTATTTTAGAGATATAAAGAGACAAACCAAAAAAAGAGACATACAAGGTTAATCCCAACACTGGAAATGAGACTAGGACCAGTTGACTAGCTGGTGGCATGGGTTGTCATAATCAATCATTCAGTAACAAGATTAGCTCAATTTCATTAAGAAAAAAAAACATCACCAAAATCCCAGACCTCAGTTCCCTCTAGCAATTAGAAGGAAAAGCAGAAGAAAAATAGTTACAAAAATTAGTGTCAAAAATATATTGCAGGAATATTTGTCAATTTTTATCACTTGTATTTTGGAGTAAATGTCAGATCTTTTCAATAGGCACCTGCCCTGCTCTCTCACAAAATCCACATAGGAGTCTTTTACAGCTGTATAAACCACAAAAATACTGAAAGCAAGAAAGGGAGAGACACCAACTGCAATGCTGGCACAAATGTCAGAGAATTTAAACAAACCTGTATCAGCACTCATTTCATCCAGCAGCCCTCTGGTTCTCCAGGTAGATCCTGAGTCTTGATTTCCTAAAGAATTACTGTGCTCTTGAACTACTGCAGCCGCCAAGAGATTGTCCACATTTACCACTTCTGGGTCTGAGTTTGTGTCTGATATATCATAGTGAGCCACAACAGGGGGTCCATCTGCAGGGGAGAAAAGCAGCATGGGTTAGAAATCAGCACAGACTGAAAGACACCGCAAAAAGTACAAATAATTTGTTTAAGGATTAATGCAACATCCTACATGAAGCTCTTAAAAGTTATATAGTGGTAAATTGTATGAATTATTAAACTTCAGTTAATGAACATAGCCTGAGATTACAGAGACATTTTGACCTTTGTATACACAGAAAACACAAGTGTCAGAAAAACACATTTATCAAAGTATCAGTTATTTGTGTACTGTCTTTTACATTAACACATAAACATCTCCATATCTGACAATGTTACATTTACAATCTTGAAAGGATAAAACCTCCAGTTTAAAATAAAAAATAATAAGTTACAGGACATTAAATTGGGCAGACAAGATAGATATTTATCTAGAGACAAGATATTTATCTAGAGAATTGTACAGAAGTCAAGTGACAGCTTACATTTTTATAGGATTGATTGAATAAAACTAACTTTTTCATCAAACTGATCCAGTGACAATGAATTTAACATGAGGCAACTTTCCTTTCATAACATTTACCTAGCAAGGGCAGGGGGATTTTTCAAAACTGCAATGTTTTTTGGTGGTGTTTGGTTTTTTTTTTAAGATCAAGAATAACAAGAAACAAAATTATAACGTGCAGTGATAAATATGCTTTTCATTCAACGTGATTGTCATACGCATTTTTGGCCACCATAATGAAGGGGGAAAGAGGGAGATAAAATTGCTTACGTGATTCTGAAATCTGTCATTGAGGAGTAACAAAAAACTATTTTTGATCTGTTTTGTTAGGACCAACTAAATTCTTTGTGATGAATGAAAATCACTTATAATTGGAAAGCATGCTAGAAACAGAAGAGGCTCAGAAAAAAACCAGGCAAATTCAAGACAAAGATTGATGTGGAAGCAGAGACAATGGCTAAATAATGCAATTCTGAGAGGATGTGAGTGTTTTAGCTCAAATGCCCTGCCCCAGCTGCAGTTCACTGACTCAGTGTGGATAAAAGTGGTTGGAGCTCCCCCTCCCCAAATGAGAAAACCAAAACTTTGTTTGGGCCAAAGCTTCATCCCCACAAACGAGGATGAGAAAGAAACACAGGCTGGGCCAAAGCTCAGCATCTTTGCAATTCTTTAACTCCGAGGAGGTTCTTGGAGTTCTGCAGCTGAGCATCTGCAGAGCCTTTTGTTATGGGTGTGATACATGGAGGGTACAACTTGTATGGCATAATTTAAAATAATCATAAACTAAGAATGTGTTCAGGAAGACAGGACTTTCAGAGTTACAAAACGACTAAAGAAATATTTTAAAGTGATAAAGAATAAAATGAAAAGCCTCAGGAAAAACTGGTTTCTTTTCAGAGTTTTAAGTGGCTGTTGAAGACAGAAAGAACACGATGAACCCAAAGTTTCTGAAAAGCTGTTTTTCTGAGGGCTTTGCAGTGGTTTTTGGGGCTTTTTTGGAGGGGGTATTTTTTATTAACTTGGTGCCTGAAATATAATTTAACTGACTGTTTTCAGAAACCCCTATTTTTTGATTAGCAACACAGTTCATCAGAGAGTGACGTTTTGCTTAAGTCGTACTAAAGATCAGTTTTGCAACAAAGTATGACGAAATTCGCAAAATATTTCAGATCAGACCTGCCTCCAAAACAACAATTCCATGAAACAATGTTACATTACAAACTTAAAACAGACCCAACAAAAATAAATGAGTAGTTAAATGCCAATGTATTAGAGACCAAACTGTTTGCAACGTGAAACGCTGATGATTATGACTGGAGCAGAATTCCTGATAATTAACTGGAAGGCAATCTTTGTCTTTTTTAAAGGCAATTACAAAATAATGGAATACCGAGTTCAAAATTAAGCTGGCTGATGTTCAGTTAATTATTTGTGACAGCTGGTGATTAAATTACATGCAGAAGTTAGGGCTGGACTGAATCATGGGAGGCATGTTTTCTTTCAGTCTTATCATCAGAGTTCAGCGTGAACATATATAATGTGAGCTGTAAAAATAAACAGTCAAGTGCAGAAGATACGAGGGTCAAGTACAATATTGACTATTTGACCATTTTTTCAAAAGGTTATCTAAAATTTCAGGAGCTCTGGACTTTTCTTTCAGGCCTTAGTTTCTCTCGCTTCTGACTCAGACCTCCAAAAGCAGAAGTGAAATTTGATTTTTAGATAGACATGTCTACACAAGTAAAATTGTATTTGGACGAAAGGCACCAATAGTCTCAAGTCAAAATTGTACCACTCCTACATGTATAATCATGCAAAAATGTATAATAAATGTATATACATGCAGAGTGATATTCTCATCACCTACCCATAGAAATAACTTGTGTGAAAGTCTTCATCAGTAGGAAATACAAGCATAAACTTGTTATCTGTAGCTCCACTCTTGTATCTTCCACACTTCCAAAGAGCACACCTTATAACTTAGCTTAAATTCAGTATACATCAAACAGACAAAAATACTTTCAATATAATTTACACGCGGTGATCATATTTGTCAGGGTAACAGCCACCAATTTAACAATCTGGAAAAAAGAACCCCAAACAAGCTGCCTATTTACAAAGCAATCGCAGCAGAGATCTATTTTTGCTTTTCTCAGCCTTGCCTTTAAGGATCAGATCTGGAAATTTGGAAAGGCCCCCAACACCAGTTTATCCATACCTATCACCAGTGAATGACCAACAAAGCCAAGACAATGGCCACCAGACTGCAACAAATCCTCAGATTTCCCACATTTATAAGAGAAGAAGTAAGCATAAATGCTTAGGTGTGTTAAAAAAAAGTCAACAAAAACCACACAAAACCAAACAATAAAGAAGTTGCAGGCAACAACTAGACAAAGTTGCAGAGAAGGCATATAAAAAAAAATCTTATAAAAATCCTCTGTTCCCAAAAATCTGTTTCCTCTTCCGTGCTGCATGGATGGGACAGGAGTGGTTAAATGTGGAAATAAATAATACTTCCCTAGCCAAGTATGTGATCATCCAGTGATGTGATGCAAAGTGAATGTATGGTACCAAGAAATAAGGACAACTGGCTTCAGCTAGGAAATAAAGTGAAAAAATGCTTTCAGGTTGAAAAGGTAAAAAGGATTAACTAAAACCATAGGTGTAATTCCTCATCTTTTCTTTGTAATAGAGACACTACTCGTAATTACTGACTGTAACAGAATTTCAACAGATTAAAAAACAGACATCAAGACAAACCATGCCAGAACCAAGACTTAATGTAGAACAGCTAGGAGGTTCCCTGGTCAGTAATTTAAACTATCTACTTTAGAAAAATTACATCTTTTGAGAACCCAAGGTAGCTGGGAAAAGTACATTTCCCTGGTGACAAGCATTAATTCATTTCTAAAGCAATAAATGCTTGAAAAAGGCAAGGCTGAAAGTTAATAAGTACCAGCAGCAAAATACAGCTGTTGACATTTAATGCTGTAAGGGGGGAGGGAAAGCCTGCTTTCTTTTTTTCTTCCCCAAAGAATTCAGAGGCAGAGGTCATCACGGGGACAGCATTTCCAAGTGTCCAATTCTCCCTTAATTTACACAGCTCATCAAAACTAATTCCACTCAGAACAACTGAATCAGAAGTCACGTGCACAAAAATCCAGGTCTACTCATACCACGTCTCATTTTAAACTTGCAACACAGAAAATTCAGTAATTTCTCATCTGCTACCTGCTCCCTTGCTTTTCTTAGAGCCACATCTCAACACTCAGCAGCCTAACCCATGCTGTAAGATCCACACTCCTATTATCCCTTACTTCATTATAATGGCAGCACAAGCAAAAAGGGGAATTCAAGCATAAAATTTCAGCTGTAGGTTAAAAGCAGCCGTTCCGTAAGAAGCACCGTCCCTTTGCACTGCACGGGCTGTTTATCATGGCGAAGGAAACACAATGTATTAGCTGGCAGAACCTGAGTGGGGAGCTAAGTCCTTGAAATCTGTGGAGACAGGCTGGGAGAGCTGAGGGTGTTCAGGCTCCAGGGAGAGCTCAGAGCCCCTGGCAGGGCCTGGAGGGGCTCCAGGAGAGCTGCAGAGGGACTGGGGACAAGGCCTGCAGGGACAGCACACAGGGAATGGCTTCCACTGCCAGAGGGCAGGGCTGGCTGGGATATTGGGAAGGAATTGCTGCCTGTGAGGGTGGGCAGGCCCTGGCACAGGGTGCCCAGAGCAGCTGTGGCTGCCCCTGGATCCCTGGCACTGCCCAAGGCCAGGCTGGACACTGGGGCTGGGAGCAGCCTGGGACAGTGGGAGGTGTCCCTGCCATGGCAGAGGGTGGGATGGGATGAGCCTTACGGTCTCTTCCAACCCAAACCATTCTGTGATTACAACTCATTATTTCTCTTCATCTTTCTTACATTTAGGCAGGCAGAGCTGAGCTCATGACCTAAACTCCTTCCCACTGCAGCCAGACGGAGGAAGTTCAAAGTCAAGTAGTCTCAGCCTGGAAATTGCAGCCTGGAGCATCACGAGCACCATCTCTCCTCCTTCCCCAGCAAGCAGAAAAAGGTTAGACACCACCTTAGCCCAGGCACCTCAATTTTACAGTGCTCAAGTTCAGCGAGATGAATTCCACCCTCAGGGATGGGATTTAAAATTTGCTACGTTTCCTCTACAAGTAGAGGAAAAAAGACTGAAACCTCCAGAGAACTATCCCGATTAAAATAAATCCAAAATTAAAAGCCTAATTTTGGTGGTCTGAATTGCCCTCTGGAGCCATCAGCGTCTCTTCAAGGAAGAGACACGGAGCCATATTTAGGTGTGAGTATCACCCCAAACTTTAAGACACACAGAACGGGTACAGTAATAACAGCAACAATAATTACAGCACTTTGTTCTTACAAAAAGCTCTCCATTAGTGCATCCTGGAGAGCTCCGAGGTGGTTATTAACCTCCTTTTGTCCACGGGGGAAACTGAGGCAGGCAGCAGCCTGCAGCTCGCTCAAGGCTATGGAGCAGAGGAGCTCAGCCTGGCTGAAGACAACACTCCCCTCCAATTACCGGGCTATTTTTAACTGGGGAAGGTTTGAGGAGTTCAGAAGCAGTGCTCAGGAATGCTTTTGGGAAAGGTGCAAACGCTAAAAAGGCTACGCACAGAGCCCCAGGGGACACAGCCTCTGCCAGCCTCACCTCCACCTCTTGGCTGTGAAGGTGGGCACTGATGGTCTCAGCCTCACTACTCTAAATTGAATTTATTTCTATGTAACAACTGAGAATACCGAGACATTTTAAAATAATAAGGATCTAGGAATGCCCTCATTTACACTTGATACTTAAATTTAAGAGAGAACACCCATTTACTTCCAGATTACACAAAACATAGAATGGACTTTATTACCTAGATAAATTTTAAGATCAGATGGTCCTAATTGAAACAGTCATATTTTGTGTGCCAAAACCTAAAAGATTTATCCTAAGTGACTTGCCAAAATAGTCTTATAGTGGACACATCAGTGACTGATCCAAACAGAAAGTACTGATAACACAAAACTACAGGGTGAAGTGACAGCTTTTTTGTTTTAGTTAAGCAATACAAACCTGGTATTAATTAAAACATGACCCTGACCTGCCATTTCAAAAGTATGTGCAGTTCAAATGGCACAAACTACCTGAACCTTAAAACAATTCCCAAAAGGGAGTGGGGGGCTGGACATCTAGGCTTTTTTATGTTGTTTAGCAACATGAAACACTTCATTGCTATTTAGATTTATTTATTTATTCCAGGTTACTGTAGTTACATTTCAAAATTTACAGGGTTAAGCAAATAATACATTGTAAATACAATAAAAAACAATAGCAGTGTAACAACATTCTCTCTAAAATCATAAAGTGAACTTCATCAGTAAATCCACTTCCTGACATTTTCCTTCATTTCACACAGTAAAGCTTTTCTGTTTGGTGTTTTTTTAAACCATAATAATAAAATAAAATCAAAACAATGTGATCAAATTATTATCTGTTTTCAGACCGTATACTTTTTAATGTATCACATGAAAAAAAATCTCAAAAATTCAAGTCTTGCTGAACAACATTCATTCTTTCAGGCTTTTTGATGACTAGATGGAAAATCTCTTTCATTTAAAGTACCAAATTACGAATGAAGATAATAAAGCATTTTTCATTGTGCGTTAAGCAAAGGCACATGGAATACGGCTGTGGATTGAGAATACTGGGAAGTGGCATCCACTTTGTATCTCATTATAGGAGTTACTTTCTGTGATGCTGCCTAAAAGTGCAGTAATTACGGTAGCAGATATATCAACCAGATCTCTTCCCCAGTTTTACTTGGAGAAGGGTCTCAGGAGGGTTTTGGAAACCATCACACCCTTACACACCCATGGCAGTTAAAAAAGGTAAATAACTCCCTCTGTTAACACAACTCCCATTAGGAAAAGGCAGCAAACATGCACTCCTGCAGAGAACATCCCACTTTTCCAAGCACCAACTGCCCCTTCCCACAGAAGGACTGATACAGCCTGTGATGGTCCAGACTGATCCCCTGCTCCACCCCTCTGCACTTGAAATCCTTAATAAGACCATTTTTCCATGTGCCTCCCTTTTGGTGATCTAACACCACGAGACTAATGGAATTTGTGAGAAACACCACTTTTTGCAAGATACTCTCCATCTCTATCAATCAGCCTGATTATTTTGGCTTCTACAGTACAAATCACAGAGTGCGTTTGTTCTAACGTGTAACTGCAGTGGTCACAGTGCAGACCCCCATTATTTTGAAAACATATACTCAACTGGCCTGAATTACACACCATCATCAGGAAAAAGACTTCCCTCAAGGTCAGCTGAAGGATTTTGTGGACAAAAAACTGCAGAATAAGTTCAATTTTTAACGAGATGAAATGCTAACTCCAATAAAACCCGTAGGAAATTTCTACTACTATCAGTGGGGCTAGGTTTTAATTTCTTAATGCCCTTGAAATATCATTTATAAATTTACCCACATACAGTATGTCGATTCAGAAAGAGACAAAATATATTAAAAGATATATCAGTGATATAAATATGTTTCAATTTGTAACATAACTGCTAAATATAATCCTGTTTCATTGAAGTTAAGATTGGTTTTCCAGTCTTTACACTAACAGCTCAGATAAAATAACCCAACAATCCTGCACAAACACTAAAAGACATTGAGCTTAAAAAAATAGATGTGTATTTCTGCCTGAATTATTGTGTTCTAGTACTGTTAAAAATGACACTGAAAGTTTTACATTTTGTCTTTTTTGTTCTCCCTGCACTGTTATTTTGCAATAGAAAATCTGAAAAAAGTTTCATTGCCTTGAGTTTGGTTTATGTTGTATGTTAATTTTTTTTTTCTAAATAAAACCTGACAATTGAGATGTTTCTTCCTAAAGACCTTCCTTACCAAACCCTCTGAAAGGAACATGAATGCCTTGGGAAGAACCTGCAGCCAAGCCTGGAAAAACACTGCACACTGAAGCCCCTGGACTTCCAAGGACTCCTAAAAAGGGACTGATTCTAGGAGGAAATCCTTTTACTGCAATGTCAGTTTGACATGTAGTGAAATTTAAACTGAGCCTTTACATAAAGGCTTACTTCTTTTGCACTTGCACAAAAAATGTGAACCAAGTCGCTGTGTTTCACCTGCTGCTAAATCCCAACTCTGGGGTTGTACAGGTGCTCCACTGCTCCTATACTGGAACAGCTGCCATATTGAAAACATATAATTCAATATTTAAAATGATAATATAGGAGCCTGAACCAGAGCAGCTGTGGATGCCCCATCCCTGGCAGTGCCCAAGGCCAGGTTGGACAGGGCATGGAACAGCCTGGGACCGTGGAAGGTGTCCCTGCCATGGCAGGGGTGGCACTGGATGGGCTTTAAGGACCCTTCCAACCCAAAATTCCATGATTATTTGAACAGGCCAGTTAGGTTTAAACTGGCACCATATTCCCTGGAATCACACTAGTCTACAGCAGCTCACCTGACTCGATGCATCTGACCATTTCAAAACGTAAGTAAAATTCCTTAAAGGAACTAAAATGTTTCTTTACACCATTCTGAAGTATAAATCCTGGGGCAATTAGAGAAACTCTATTTATCTGTGGTTGTCCATGTCTGTGCAAAACTCCTACTGATTTCTCCCCTACTTGTTAACTTTGGTGGTTTTGAAGTAGTTTGATGAGATGTGAGCATAAACATACATTCAAA
Organism: Daphoenositta chrysoptera; assembly: GCA_013397915.1. Classification (NCBI taxonomy): domain Eukaryota; kingdom Metazoa; phylum Chordata; class Aves; order Passeriformes; genus Daphoenositta; species Daphoenositta chrysoptera. The sequence continues at coordinate 267,744 of VZRO01007208.1, read as the reverse complement.
ATGTAACTCAGGGCTGGAAAGCAGATGAGTTTCCTTCTGATAGTCCTAAAGCAGTCTTAGATAAGTCAGACTGTTTCCATGAGATACCGAATGGGTAAGATAAAAATTTCTGTTAAAATTTCATCTGAAGAAATTTTAACTCCCTGAGGGTTTCCAGTCGAAGCCCTTTGAAAATAAGAGCTTATAATGGAAATCATGACAAACTCAGCTGCAGCCATGTCTTAAAAATGTAGTAAAAATATTCCCAGGAGGAAAAAAAAATAAAATCTGAAACTATGTATTGAGAACCTGTTTTCTCAAAGCGATGCCAAAGACTGTCACACACAGTTAAAACACAGACTCATCACTAGTTTTGGTATCTGGGGGTTGGTTCCTTCAGGGCTCTGGACCTCCTGGGCTCAGAATACAGATCAAGAAGAGAAATGCTCCTGTTTATTGGCAAATCCTTCATCAGGCAGGTTAGACTACACCTGGGCAGCAGAAAGGTGGGGTTCCCCTCTCAGCTTCAGGCCAAACATACTTCCCCAGGTGGAAAACCAGCTCATGGAGCAGATACCCAGCTGTGCACACCAGAGCACACTTTTCACTTCAAAGGAGATGGTTTGTGACAAAGCTGAAGATTTGGCTCCGGTTTTGAGCCAAGTAGAAAGAGTGACCAAAGGAAACATTGTCTACCATTTACAAAACAATTTACAGCCACTGATCTTGCACAAGTGTTTTTAGCCTTCAACTGGGTAGCTTTCATGGGGAAATTAAGTTAAAATTATAACTAATAGAAACTATTCCCTCAGTGTTCTAGGAGCCTTGAGATAATTTTATCCTAGAAAGAGTACAGCTTTAAAGTCTGTATGCTCAACTTCTGTCATCCTCTGCTTGTTCTTTCATGTTCACAGCTGCTTGCATTGAAAATATCAATTAGCAGTGATGGATAAAAATAAAAGGTTTATATTTTTGCCTCCAGTAACCAAACCCAAATTTTTATCTATTCATACACTGAATTATTTCAATATTTTTCTTTTTTTTTTTTTTTCTTTTTTAAAGACTACCTGACCAAGACATTGAAAACTGGCAGAAATGTCACTGGCTACATACCCAATTAAGTTATTATCCATTTATGAGATATGTATGTAAAGATGTTTCAGTCCGAGAGATAAATAAGTTCAACTGAACTCCTTACACAATTTATTCTGAAATACCTAATTGTTCCATTTATACTATTTTACAAAAAAGACTATGGGCATGCTTACACACATACACATTAAAATAAACCGGTCACTGCAAAAAGCTGCTTCTGCATGCAGGGGAAGATTTGTAAAGTTGTCATGCTTTAAAATATTCTGCTCTTATCATCATCATAAAGATATTTACATATATATATATATACATATTTGCATACATATATATATATATGTATAAAATCTATGAACACCAGAAGGATCCAGTTTGGTGGGTTCTTTTACCAGCAAATACTCTTCCCTGAAAGATCTTGTTAAACAGATGAGGACAAGTTTTTAGATTGCAATCAAAGATCAAACTACTCGTTTAACTTCTACCTGAAATGCACACAATATCAGACTAGGGAGTTTTCTAACAAGTTCATATCAAAATCTTTGTATCAAAATGACGCATGAAGGTGATCTGAAAAGACCTTATCCCAGTATTTAAAAATAATCTCCTGCATAGTCTTTCAAACAGTTACTCTGAAAATAACACAGGTCTCTAACCTATTTTTTTTTTAATGAAGGCATCATATACTTAAAAAAAAGTCAGTCTAGGACAAGAATAATGTTAAAATACCAGTGTCGATATTACACTGATAACAAAATGTATTTCTTGAGTTCCTGTTACAGGTTTGATCCAACCTGTCACATAAATTGATGGAAAAACTCCCACTGGCTTCTGGGAGGGTAAAAAAAAGCCTGACCTACAGAAGATACTGTGGTTACTCCCATCAGGAGGAAAAGAAATTAAACTAAAATAATTAGAAAAAATAGTGACTGTGGTTTATAAGGCAGAGTAACTGAGCTAAAGGAGACCTAAGTGTTTTCTTTACTTAAACTGCACTTTCATTTTCCATTGTAAAAATTTTGATTTAGTTTTCATTAGAAACTTTTATTAAGTTCTACCTGATGATAAATATACATTTTTTTGGTAGTTACAGAGAAGTTACTTCACATGAAGGAAGGCCTTATTGGAGAGGAGACCAGAAAATCCCTGTGTGTAGCAATAATAGTAAGAATTAAATATTTCTAATATATAGTTTAAATTAATCCTACTTTAAACATCACAGTTTCAAGCCTGCCTATTCAGTATAACTATTAGTATAAAAAAAAAAGAATCCACAAAACAGCAAATTCCTGCATTACTTAAATGAATCTGACGCTGTGGCATTCCCCATCACAGGTAAATGATTTCAGTGGCGTTTACATGCAGTCCAGTCTGACCCAGGCCAGCAGCTATCAGACCACCACTGTGTTTACTTATCAAGCCTTCCTTCAAATTCCTGTGCCAGGGCTCAACCCATCCCCTGATGGCTGCTTATCTGAGGGCAGAGAGGACTGTTTTTATTCCAGCTGAAGGATGTGCTGGGCCGTATTTACAGGAGGAAGCAGCGGCTGCTCTGCGTGCACAGGCTGGGGTGACACATCTCACCCAAAAGTTACCTCCTAGGGACCGCTGACCAGCGAGGTTTGGCACAACTCTTGGGAGAGAAAGACTCTGCCAGGAGGCATCCTCGGTGAGGGCTTATCTCTTCCCACTGAGACCCAGGGAACAGCAAAGCAGACGCCTGGAGTTAGTGGGGAGGACTTGCACGCAAACCAAACCCGTGCAGATGTGTGCACACCGGGTGAGACAGCTGCTTCCATAAACATGCCACCTGCAGCACAGCAGTGACACTGACAAAAACCCTGCACAGGGAACGAACTGCCCAGTGGGAGACAAAAAGGAGTGGAATCCACTGTGCACGCTTGTTATAGGTAGCTACGTTTTTAGAGTGAGCTTATTTATTAGTTCTGCCTAAAAATGAAGAAGAAGAAGAAGAAAAAGCTAATGTGTGGCGTGTTCAAGCTGCAAAACTTGAGAGTAAACAGAAAGTTAAGGAAATGTCACGGGCCTGTATCTAGTCTGGATCTCTAGGGTGCTTTACCTCTTTAAATATAAAACTTATTTCCTTATATAAATGTTTTAACATGCAAGAAGGGCATCTGTATGAATACCCTGAATGCTCCTATTGTAGCAAACACAGCCCTACTGCTTTTGGGGTATCTAGACAAGGATTCTAAGTTATATTTTCCCGAGTTTGGTGAAAGCTTAGGGTGGCTCCCCCCACACACCTTTAAAGGTGTTTATATGTGTGTATTGGCACATGCAGGTGGGTATACTGTGACTTTTTTTTTTTTAAACTACATATATTCACTATAAATTAAGAAAAACAAACAATATCATGGTAATAAAACCCAAAAGAGAAAACGAAACAAACACATACAAAGAGAAAAGCAAACCTCGTTTTTAGCATAATCCAAAATAACATCAAGATTGCAAAGATCAGGTTTTTTAAATTTTTTTTTTTTTTAAAGTTTATGATTGATTCAGATCAGGCTGTGCCATATTCCCATTCTCTGGAAAGATAGGTGGAAAATTGTTATTAAAAGTCGCTGGAAAGTCTAGGGTGGCATCAGCATTTTGATAGCCCACGTAGGAGTTAAACGGCTGCTGAGGAAGTGCTTGGCTATCAGGCATCTGCACAAAAGCCCCTGACTGTGTGGTAGGGGGGATTCTTTGGCCAACTAGTTGGATTTTAGGTTCCCTGGGCTCCAGCTGTTGCTTGCTTTCTTCGTCCGTGTCAAGACGGGTTAGCTTTTCTATCCACATGCGGAATTTCTCCTCTGTCTGCCTCTGCATCTCGGCAAAGCAGTTCATGGCCTCTTCCAGGACATTGCCTATGCAGTTCCTATCCCACACGGTGCCCCTGTCAAGCAATCCTGGAATTTCCCTGGTCGCTCCTCCAGATCCCCCAGCACGACTGAAGCCAGCTTTAAAGACATTGAGGCCATTTGATAAGACATCATTAAGTAACAACATAATATTGTTTATTAAGGCATGTTAACTCAGGAAAACAACTTTTCTAATTCTCCCCCTTGGATACAACAACGGGAGAGGAATTAACATATATTAACCAACAGTATCACTGTTATAATAACATTTTACACCCACTGAGGTTGTAATAGAAATTTTGGCTTCAAAATTGTTTTTATTCTAGAAGTCTCAGACAATTCTGTCACAAAGGTCTCTTTTTTTACCAAATTACTCTGGTTCCCTTGCAATTTCTGTTTTGAATGCCACTGAAGGTGTCAAATACATTATACTATACATATTTAGTTCTATTAAGCTGCAATCCAAAATGCTATTTTTTAACTGACAAACCTGAATAATTACGTGCATTTTACTTACACACTTGGACCCTTTTATAAACGGGCTGTTAAACACAGGTGGACCTGGCCCGAAGTTCCTGGCCTGATTTTGGGGAGCACACGGAACGCCGATGAGGAGTGCACACAACACAAACACACAGACGTGAGGGGATTATATGAGTGCTGTGATTCTGTGAGGAGGGGAGAGCATCCTCTGCCAGGCATGAGGGACGCAGCTCCATGCCAGGGACAGCCTGGATGCCCTGGAGCCCTGACCAGCCTCACGCCAGCCAGGACCTGCCCTGAGCCAGCATTCCTACAGGCAGTCCCAGGCAAGGCAGAAAACAGGGAATGGTTGGGAGGAAACTGCTCTGCTTCCTGCTATCCATCAAAAGCACAGTGGAAATGACTGGCTTTGGGATTATCAGGAAGAACTTCTGCAGCCAGAAGAGAAGGCCAATCCTCATGGCCTTACTCTACCTAGCAATAACAAAAGGCAGTGGAATCTGTATTTTAAAGTCTAGAGTTCACTCAGGAATCATCTAGGAAGCAATAAACCCCCAAGAAAACGAGGCTCTGTACCCGTCTGAGGAATCATAAACAGTATGTGCATGCCATCCAAACACACAAATGTTACCTACGGTAATTCCAGAACAAGACAAGCATCACATTAAACTACACAAAGGTACAGAAGATGATAATTTAATATCTAAATGTGAAACTTGTGGCATCTTCTAGCTTAGGAATAATAGAAAATACCAAGAATGAGGGAAATCATTGCACAACCTAAGTAAATATTTACTAATAAAAGAATAAGGCACTAAATCTTTATTGGGATTTCACTGAATACATGAAATTACAGTATCACTTAAACACTACATTCTTTTAAGGAGCTATTTTAATGAGGTATACACAGATCCCTCGGTAACAGCTAAACAAAGCCCAGGGTTATTCTCTTATTTCTGAAGAGTAGTTTTTAAGGCTTTCTCACCCATCTGTTTGCCTATCAGACACACTGGAATTTTAGCATTCAGGGCTTCCTCTAAAAATAATTACTTTATAGCAACTAATTTACATCCCTCCAACTGCATTTTAACTAAAATTAATTGAGTAAAATGGTACCTTTTTTCCTAAAACATGTCTCCTTTTGTATATTCAATAATTTTTTTCTTCCCTGAAATAAGTATTTCTTCTGTTCATTTTGTTCTAGTACTGAATATCCAGTATGATCCTGTTTATTTGTCTTTAGTCAGGATATTATCTTAAACTCAAGGAACTAAATTACAATCTTTCCAATTTCCACAGACTTACACATAAGTAATGTTAAGTTTTAATTGCAAATTAAATAAAAGCCTGTGATGCTGATAAGTGAGACAATCTTCTCAGGTTTTTAAAGTTAAGAATGAACTAGAATGGTCAAAGTTGACAAAATTGTTTTGTAAACTGAATAAAGTATGTATTGAAATATGTATTTCCCTGCAATACTAATTTTAAAAGGCATCATTCATAGAGTATCTCCAATTAACAGTAGCAGCAAAACAATGTTTTAAATGCTTCCCATGCAGTTACTGTAACAAGCCTTATTCAATCTTTTCTTTATTTTAGGGCTAAAACAACCCCCCAAGCCTAAAAATGCATTTTCACATATTAAAAGTGCTAGCATTTATTTAATTGGTCCTTCTTCTGTCTATAAACTTCAAACTACAGGTTTTTTAATTATGCCAAATTTAAAGGAGAAGAAATTTGAGGCCACAAATGGGTCAGAATCAAAGATTCCTCTCTCATTTTCAAAGCAACACCTCCTGCAAAACAGCATGTAAGAAATGCCCCAACGCTGTCTTTTTCGGGGATCTCTTAAGTACGATCTAAGTAATAACCAAATCCAAAGTAATTTAATTTAGGAAGCCTGGCAACGCAACAATTTACGATATTCTTCTTCTTTATTCTAATCTAGCAATGGTTGGTTCCTCTGTTATTCTGCTGCAGACACTTCCAAATTAATACCTCATAGCAAATAATTCTTAACAGACTATTTCTTTTTCCCATCTATTAACTATAATTGTCATTCTGAGTTACTTGAACCAAATTCATCCCTTGCAGGTGCTTCATCCAAGATCTATGCACGGTTCTTAGGAGGAAGGAACCTGTGCCCATCTCTTTGGGTTTACTGCATATTTTAAAAGTCTTGTCCTTTTTTTTAACAAAGTGAGATGCAGATTTTTCAACATTACCACTCAGACTTTTTAGCACATTTTTGTGATAGCCTAAAACATGAGTCACCCCCATTTCAATTCACATTTTTCTGAGTTGTAGAAAGCACAATGGTGTTAAAAAGCAAATATTTTTCTGTAGTATTTGAATTTTTAAAAACCCCTTACTTCTTCCAAAAGAGAAGTGTTTACATAGCAATAAATATTGATTCCCAGACTTGCTCTCATGCCAATTTCATTCAGAGTTAATTTGCAACATCACATGTGAACTTGTTTGAAGGAAAAACTTCCTACTACAGAAGGAAGTCTAGCAGAATCTCCTTCAGGACTCTTATGCCATGTTTATGTGGTGTTTAAGAATGGCAAAATCCTAAATGCCAACAGAGAAGCTCAGTCATTAAAAGGTAAAAAATTGTTCCTCATCTGCAATAATCCAAAAATCACAGCATGCCTTGAAATAAAGAGCCAAAGATTATGATTGCTGTCATCAGGAGCACCCCTGAAGTTTAGACTGAACCTGTATTCTCAGGTGTAAATTAACACCACAGGAGGCATTCAGAACACCGTAACTTAAATTGTGCTGAGCTCCTGAGCAGCTCACAGTACTTGTATTGAAGTGTCACCAGTAAAATCTCAACTCTTCAGTCTTTCTTGAGGAGAAAACCAAGCCTGCCACTATTTTAATCCACAGTACCCTTAAGTTCAGCAGAGACCTGACTCTCTATTGTACAACAGCTCTGTTTGCTACTTCATGGCATTTTCATGTATTTCACTGAACATTTTCTTTACCTTACAAATTTAACCAAATGTATTTCAGAACCTTTGATGTGGATGGTTTAAAAAAAGGTTACTGCAGTATTTAAATTGAACAGTTTTAGTAACACAACGTGAAAAACTACTGTACTCTCAAATGCGGCAATTTAATTTTTCAGACCACGCACAAGCAAACTGTCTGCTGTAACACTACCTGTGTTGACAGCTTAAGAGTCCGTGTCATTTTTGTCATGAGGGTCAAATTAACTGTCACTAAAAATTTTAAAGCATCTCTGTTGGCAAAGCTGTTTTTCAGGCAACAGAAGGATAAAAATGAAAATTATATGAAAATAACTGATGTTGAGTAAGTAACCAAGACTGCGGCTGAATGTCCAAACACAGACTAATGGGAACACATGCTGCCTGTAAAAAACTCTTCTGCATCAATGTGTACAGATAACTCTTTTAGAAGTAAAGGCAAAAGTTTTTCCTGCTTGTGTCCTCACACTGAAGTCAAACCTTTCAGCTTTCCGTTGTGTGCAGAGAACACTCACGGCCTGAAATTCCAATAACACTTTTTGCTACCCTGTATTGTTTTTCTATCTAGACTTTTGCTCCTTCAATTTTGAGGCTATTCACAGTGTTTTGCTAAGTGCACTGAAATGGCTTTCTAGCCAGAAAAAGGAAGAGAGTCCCTTGCCAGCCCCAGGCAGAGGGATGGCAGATGGCCTGGGAACCCAGCAGAACCGGAGCGCTGGGAGTCCGACCAGACTCGCAGCTCCACCGCAGCTCTGAAAAACACAACGTCTCCCTCACCCACAAACAGCACAGGATGCGTTTTTTGGACAAGCCACATCCTTATCTCTACAGAGAGCATTTTTCTCTCGCACTTGGAAGGCGTTTCCCACAAAGCAAAGCCGTTTCTGTTTAGAGGAAGACAGCGATGTGGCAGGTACGCGTCACACCCCGTCGCGCCGAGGGGGCAGCTCAAACCCTTTAATGTCTTAAACAGGACTCAGCACCAGGCAGGTGACACGTGCTAGGAAATCAGAATAAATGTTAGTGTCCCTCCCTCAGGATGGCTTGTGCACTCTTGCACCACAGGCAAAGCTGGGCCTTGGTGTAACCATCACTAATAGTCGAGCTCTTCATGCAATGGGATTCCTTCACCACAAGCATCTCGTGGTCAAGACTGAGAGTCAAACACAGAAGAGCCCAGCAACACACAAAAAATACCCTGGAGTGGCTTCAGGTCCCCACAATGGCCCTCAGAAACCTAAGCAGACCTGAAAATACCATGTGGTGCCATTCTGGGTCACAAGGTACGACTTAAAAAGAGAATGTGACCTGCGGGATTTATTCTGTGTGTTTTGGGGTTTTTTGAGAGGTGGGGAAGAATCGGTCCCAAAAATCAATGCAAAAGTCTTCTTCAACAGGCTTTCAATCAGGCTTAAATTGCCCAAAGTGTAAATATATTATAAATAAAAAGGCAAAACCTATGAAAGATACAAAACTGACTAACTACTAAATTGGTAAAAATAATTTTGGATCTCTATTAAAAGTTTAGTACACAATAATTATAAGAGGATATTATGTGTTTTCCAGACATTCTAATAATAAACATTTACTTCCTTTGTGCAACCTGCTTCCTAGCAGGAGTGGGAAAAATGCCAGTTTTTGTGGTGACAGCATCATCCACCATAATCAACTCAGTTAAATCAGTTATTTGTAAAATCTGCTGCAATATTTTAAATAATTTTTCTAGAAAGCATTAGTTCACCAACTTAATATTGCAGTTTTCCTTTAAATTTTCTTCCCCTATGCAAGATGTTATTTTTCTCAAAAAGAAAAAACTTCTAGCACAACAGGCAAAAAGGCATGTAACCCAGTAAAAATTGGCAAGCCAAAAAGTTTATTTTTACGTATTTTTATTTTTATGGATTTTATTTCCGATTGCCATATGATGATGGTTCTGTGGTATAATATGCTGCAAGAATAATTCACACAAAATCCTGTCCACAGCACTTGGGCTAATAAAATAACAAAGACTCAGCAGACAAAAACCTCGAAGAATTCAACTTTCTTTTGCTAATAAAATGACACTAATAAAATGACAAGAAGGCCCCTATAATTTGCTGCATCCCATCTTAACATAGATGCGTCAGCAAGTTAAAAGTGTAGAAATTATTGATCCTTATGACATAGGAAAACGGTAACAACTTTGTCTAAAATGTTGAAAATATAGGTGTGAATATAGCTTGGGCACCTGTGTAATCATACTTGTATCCTAAAATAGGTGACCAGCTGCAATCTGAAAGAACTTAAATTAAGGCTAAGCAGGTTTGTCATGCACTGACATGTTGAGCTGAAAGCACAGAATAAGTGCAATAATGGCCAGGGCCTTACTGTTACACAGGCAAGAGGTGTGCTGTGCCATTTCTAACACAGCTGCCAAGCTGTGGGCTTTATATATTAAAGCAAAGCTGGCCACTTATCTTAAGAATTAGATTATCACCATCTAAGGGGATTTGACAGCACTGACATGAGTTCATATAGGCTTACAAAGATCTGAAAAATCCAGAATTCAAAGGTAGTCCTTCCTCCCATTTACCATTTCTATGCTTTGTTGGTGTGCAAAAGTGCACAGGAACCTCAGAACAGATTTTTAAAATTTGCCCACGTCTTGTTATTACACTGCAGTCTTCAAATTTACACAGAGCTGCAGTTCTCCTGGGTTTTTCTCAAGTGTCACTCATCTAACTTAGCATGACAGCTGAGAAACGATGTCAGGCGCGTTACAGTTCAGTTTAAAAAACATCCTCTACCTGGTATCTCTGCAGTGATTGTCTTGCTGCTCCCTGAAACCTCTTCGTCGTCGTCGGACGAGCTCGTGCTGGAGTCACAGGTCAGGTCGCTGTCGCTGGTACTGCTGTCCTGCAGCAGGTTGTACTTCTTGCGCGCCGCCGCCTCCCGCTTCTGCCTCAGCAGCCGGATCCTCTCTTTGTGCTTTTGGCTCCGGTGCCCCTTTACCTTGGCTACTCGGCCGTTCTGCTTATCACTAGACTGTCGGTTTTTCTTGGCAGCCATGGTTGAAGTTTCACTTTCGGACCTGGATCTCCTGGATTTCCTCCCGACCGCAGCCCCGGACGCCGCAGAAGGGTCTCCCTCCGCGGCAGCTTCAGCTTGGCAGGGCTCGTTCTCCTCTGCGGAAGACAACGTGTCTGAGTCGGCCAGGTGCCCGCTGGAGGAAGGGGAGAGCATGCAGTGGTTAGAAGAGTCACTCTCATAAACTCGGCCCCCCGCCGGCTTGTCGCTCTCTGTAGACGCCAGCTGGGACTCCGAGGAGTCCCGCCTCAGTTCCATCAGCAAGCAAGGCATGGAAGAGAGCACTGCAGAGTCTGCTGCAGCGGGCACGCTGTCCTTCTGAGTCTGTGTCTCGAGTTCTATAGGCCCGTCTTCATCAGGAGCAGTCTCTTGCTTTTCAGAAGTCTTTGGCGGAATTTCTGAATCAACAAGTTCTTCTGCTTTTCCTACCGCCTCCATCTTCATTGCAGAGCAAGGTCCTTCTAGTCTCAAAGCATTGAGCACGTAGTCTGGGAGGCTGGGTGAGCTAGATGTGGTCTCCAGCAATGCAGCAGCCTGCACAGGAACAGACCAGGAGGAGAGAATTACACAAGTACCTCAGCCTGCTCCTCACAGTTACCTTACACAACTCACTGCTTTCTGCTGCAGACCGTATGGGTTCACAGAACCCCAGAGTGGTTTGGGTTGGAAGGGACCCTCAAGACCATCCAGTCCCACCCCCTGCCACGGCCAGGGATGCCTTCCCCTATCCCAGGTTCCCTGTCCAGGGCCTCTAAGCCCCATCCAACCTGGCCCTGAGCACTTCCAGGGATGCAAGCTGCTCTGGGCACCCTGTGCCAGGGCCTGCCCACCCTCACAGACAGCAATTCCTTCCCAATATCCCACCCAGCCCTGCCCTCTGGCACTGGGAAGCCGTTCCCTGTGTCCTGTCCCTCCAGGCCTTGTCCCCAGTCCCTCTGCAGCTCTCCTGGAGCCCTTTTAGGCACTGCCAGGGGCTCTGAGCTCTCCCTGGAGCCTTCTTTTCTCCAGGTTAACACCCCCAGCTCTCTCAGCCTGGCTCCACAGAAGAGCACCTTATTGTTCAGCATCGTGTTGGTTTTCTTAATTTACTTTTTCCTCGTGAATACATACTGTTACACCAAATTATTCCTTCATTTACACGCCCACACAAAATGGTCCTGGAGTCACACTGAATGGGGTTCACAGTGGAACTATTCTGCAAGGAACCTTATGTACCAAAGACTTATTAAATAAAGAAGTGCTATGAAGTGCTACTGAATTGTCAAGAGGCACGGCTACAGGCTCTGGCTTCAGAGGCATTAGCTACGTCTAACATAGATTGCTCTCACCGGAGAACCACCACGCCGGTGAGTCACGTAAAGATGTTTCAGGAATATCTAATACACCATTCAGGAAGTCCTTGAGTGCCTCCCATGCAAGTCCTGATTACATGAGAACCTCAAGGCTGACCTAGATTCTCTCCAATCTGCCAGGAAAGAAGCATTAAATAGTAGGGGCTGTAAGCAAGAAATAATATCCACCCACACCAGTACCCTACATTTTACTTCAAGTTGTAATTTAATAAATTGCATTGCTTCAGTGCAAATACAAAGACCAAGCTGTTTATATGATTGATAACTTGCACATTATCCACCCAGAAGTACCTGAAGCAACTTCAAGGAAATCTTGTTGGAGAGATCAATAGTTACTATTCTGTCTTCATTATTCTCACTTCGACTTTCACCTAAATTTTCACTTGGGATACAACACAGAATAAAGATATTTCAATTACCCCATTCGCTTGCAGATGAATGGTATGGAACAAATCCTTTACAGCTTCAGAAGTACAGTAAATGATAAATGTATGGCACTTCAAAAAACCAAGTGTAGGCAAGAAAACGCAGCAGTGATATCTTATCTGAAAAATTGTATTTCTGCAGGGGAAGCCAATCAGCACTTGAGCACCCTGAGGAAGCACGGATGGTTCAGAGAGATTTTTCTGCACGCTGAGAATCATTCTTCAGTTTCCTCATCCATCCCAAGCTGCCTGTAAGTATGTAATTGTATACATGTGTATAATACACAATACAAGAGTACCTCCCTGCTTCTGAAAGGTGCTGTGCAGAGCTGTCCTGTGTGCCGTAACCCACTTTGAAACTTCATTTTTAGAGAAAGCTAAAATAGAGTTCATGCTTCCTTCAGGCTAAGGAATGAACTGCTGTCTGGTGCAAGGAATTGAGGAGAGAAACACCAGCTAAGGAAAGAAAGGTTGGTTAATATCAGACATCACAAGAAAGATGTCAAGAGATGACAAGACCAGGTCTGCTAAATATGAGGAAAAAAAACCTACAAATGCAAAATCTCAAACAATAAACCCATCGCTTTCCTTCCAAAAAACGGAATAAAATGCATACTGTGAAACAGAGGAACATATGTATCAGGAAAAATATTTGCGAATACTTGCACTGAGTAACCCTCACTTGAAAGCAACTTCAGAGAAGAATTTCTGGAGAGAGTAATTTAATGTAAGCAATAAATATCACGTAGGAACAATTTATTTCCAAGGCTACAGCAGAGCACCAACAAACCCAAATGATGAATACACACGTTCTGGGACATAAATGCATGTCAATACTGTAATAAAATCAATATTTCTACATAATTCACTCACAAACCTGTATTATCAAGTAATTCTTCTATTATACAGGCAAGTAAGACACAGCTTTGATGGTGGAACAAGAGGAATTTGTATTGTACCTGCTAGTGCAGCTCCCAGTTTTCCTCTGGCCATGCACTTTAAAATGAAAAATATCTTCTCTAAGAGTTTTGAAATGTACACACAGGGAAAAAATTGGTTGCTGAGACACAAACCAAAAGAGTATTAGCCTGGCCAAATGAAAACATACTTAAATATTCATACTAATAACTGCAGAAAAGCTTCTGCACTGTTCAACCTTTTAGCCTGGGGAGCACAAAGAACAGAGCTTGACACAAAGCTAAAGGTCAGGCAAAGTGAGCTATAGACTTTTTTCCACAAATGTCCTACTTGGAAACATCATTTACTTCACAGTTCCCAAAGGGGCTGTATCAACACCTGCACTTGCCTTTCCATCTCTCTGGTCTACCAGCCAGGAAACAAATATGTTTCATCTGCACATTGCCACCTTGCTAACAGCCAACTAAAATGATTTTATAAGATTTTTTAATATTAAGTGGGATCTTTAACTACTCCAACCACACTGGTTTGATCCCCCACACGGTGATTTTCAGTGAGTTGGCAGCAGAGGAGGGAATAGTAATTTCATGACACTGATGTTTTTCTGTGTACACAGAAGAAAAATAAAGTGTCCTGGGTAAGGTTTGTACTCTTCAGGTCCCTTGAACTGGCTCTTTAGACACCACCAATTCCATTACTGATATATAGATATATATACATATACATATATATAAAAAAAACAGAGGTTTGCCTTTCTCTCAGTGGGAAAAAACCCCACTATGACTCAAACAGATTTTGCTGCAGGGAAGAACACAGCCGGTTTGGCAGAAAATACCTATGCCAAGGAAAGCCTTGTCTTGAAGAAAGAAAAAATGGTCCTTATTTAGTTCTACCTGAAAAATGTACAGAACAGCAAGAAGAGACTTTATTGAAAAACTTGCATTCTTTTCTCCCCAGTCACCTTTCTAGTAACAGCACTAAAAAAGGAAATCTCAAGGTGGTGCTAGAGAAAGACCATTTTTCTACTGAAATGAGAACACAGCACTGAAAAATAAGTTGTGATGTTTACAGACACAGATGGATACTTAATTAGACGTTGATCAGAAATGGCATCTCCTTTTACTGATGAACAGATACTGCACTAACAATTTTAAAAGGCAATTTTGTAAAAACTTCTGTGCTGGATTTTTCCAACAGAAAATATGTAATTTTCCAAGTTGCACATAGAACACACCAGTGTGCAGAAACCATTAAATCATCTAACCATACCACTACATGGGAAGTATTTTCAAATCTTGGGCTTATTTGTAAAGGCACACAATTTGTACACTAGGGAATCCGCACTTCAGGGAAGAAATCCAGAAGGATTTTGAAGGACAGATTTGCAGAGACAGCCCAGCCTCTCTAACAGTTTGCTGCCACTAACAAGGATAGGTTTTGTCTCCTATTCTTTACCCACCTAACTCTGACTGCACCATCATCTTCCCTCCTTTGCACAGAACTGGCTCACTCTTCTGTGGGGAGATTCCTTGCAATAGGCCAGCAAAAACCAAAATGAGAAAGTAAGTGAAATTTTCTGCCAGAGCTGGCAGGAAGGAGGAAAGGGAGAGCAAGCAGAAATCATCCCTATAGAAAAAAAACAAATCTGGTTAAAAACTGCCTCCTGTTTTGTGTCATCACACCTTGAACTCACAGGTTCTGCCTAGACACAGTAGAGGGTACTGAGCCTTCTTTCACAACATTATTTGCTCTGGGAAGAGAGGTTTGTAGATTAAAAAAAATTATTAAGAGCAAAAAACTCAGAGGTGATAGTAGGTTCCTAAACAACAATTTTCATGTAATATATACTACTGCACAAAGACTTATATTGAAGACAGCAGGTTTCCCAGAGCAGAGTCTCAGGCATCAGATTATAAAAAATAAATAATTTAACAGAGTGTTAGAGCAGCAGATCAGCTGTGTGTCTCTGGACAGGAACCCTGAACAAAGAAATCCCCAGGGAATTACACAGCTTAGGCACCCACCCCTCATGCATCCTGCCCGTGCCTCGTAGTTCAGTGCTGAGTTTTGGTCTGGAGCCTTACAGCACCTTTTTGGGTTCCTTCTCCATGTCCAGGCAGGCTCTTCAACTCCTGTGGAGCTGCAGCTTCTGCTGGTGGTTGTTGCCTGCTGATCTTCTGGTTTGAGCTCCTGGTGCCTCTGCTCCCTGGCAGAGCACAGGAAACTAAAAAAGCCCTCGCTTAGGTAACCAGTACTCAGCAGCAACTAAAATATCTGTTTGTTATCAGTGTCCTTCTCCCACCATGGACAAAACACAGCTCTGTATCAGCTACTGGGAAGATTACTAAGGAATTTAATTCTGTTCCAGAAACAAACATTTCTAGCTCTAAATTCACAGCTTAAGGTTGAAGGCTTCATCAAATCCAGCTACTCAGGCCAAGCAAACAACATACTAAATCACATATCATATATTAACAGCTAGAATGTTACTCATTCTACTTACTTACTTAGGATGAACAAGGAGTATCTCTCAACAGCCTGAAATACTTAATAAACCCCATGACACCCTAACCTTAATTGTACATTGTCATTTTAGGTGTTATTGAGCTGACTAATGATAAAGAATGCCTAGCTTATATGAAGCAAACCAGCTCTTCTTTTTCTGAACCTATGGACAGGACAGATTCTTACATTGGAGGTACTACTTTTTTAACAGCAGTTTGCTGGAAAACTCACTTTAGGTTATTACTAACATATTTCCTCTACATCACAGTCCAACAATCTTTTCCCTGCTTATGGTCATATCACCTTCTTATGCCAATTCCAGCAATTGTTGAAACGAAAAAAATTATCTAGCAGAGTACTGCCTTTTAATGTCCTTTCAATCAGTGCTGAAAGAAAACAATTTGAACCCACATCCTCTCACCACTTACCATTCAACTGGAAGCTATATTGGTTTTTTTAAAATTTTTTTTAAATGAGAAACTGTACCTATGTTATTGCAGCAAATAATACCATGTACGTTCTTTAGGCTTTTGTGACTACATAAATGAGAAGTTGAACTGCAGTGCTGCATACAAGTTATTTGTTCAGAACGCACAGTTAACTAGAGATCCTTCCAGATCCCTCCAACCTCACAGTTCCAGTGCCACGGAAGTCACTTATTTTCATCTAAATCTGATTATGTTATGATATTTATGTGCAACTACACACTATAATGGTTCATTTTTACACAAACAATTATTTCCATCGCCAGTGGATTACATTATCTCACATCTACCCAACAGAGAATAAATCAGAGGTGTGAGAGAGGTAATGACAAACACATAAAATAGACCCTAATAAAATTATGTAAAACAGCTGACTATTTTTAAAAATGTAAACACACAGACAAGCTCATCAAGAACTCTGACTCGAACACTTGATGGACTGTGTGTCTGAGGAGGGTGGGTTGGGAAAGGACAGAAGCAGCACACAGCCTGGGTACTGAAGAGTTGACTGTAATGCACACATCTGCTTCGTAATACAGGATAAATTTTTGCAAAAAGCAAAGTTAGGCCCTCTTCTGACAAAAGGATGTGTAACTCTGAAAATGTGAAGTGCCAGTGAACATGTCCACTTCAAAAGCTTCACCAAAACCCTTGGCAGTTGTAGCTGTGTCTCAATCATGCTTTTTTTCTACTCAAATCACCTTCCTTCCCATTGAAAGTCAACATGATTAATTCAGTGAACTCACCAGTGACATTTTAGTACTAAAAACACATAGAGATATCACAGAATCACAGAATGGTTTGGGTTGGAACGGACCTTAAAGATGATCCAGTTCCAATCCCCTGCCAAGGGCAAGGACACCTTCCACTAGATCAGGCTGTTCCAAGCCCCAGCCAACCAGGCCTTGGACGCTTCCTTGGATGGGCCAGACTGTTCCAGGGCCTCACCACCCCCACAGCCAAGAATATCTTCCTAATATCTCATCTAAACCTACCCCTGTCAGTTTAAAGCCATTACCTTGAACCGGACAGCAGAATGTCTAATTAACTAAAAACGAATCAATCCAAGTAATCAGACAGCTATCAGGAAAGACTAATCTGCACCCAGACAAATGTAGAAATACTGACACTTTGTGGACTTCCCAGCTTGTTCAGCTCCTCCCAAAGATACCACACATTCCTTTTCATTTTCTTTTAAGTGTCACACAAACCAGTGCACTTAAAACAACAGAAGTGAGACCAGCACTCGGTCAGCTTAATCCAAGACAGTTGACTCAGCTCTGTGTGGATGTGTGTGCACGACGCTCCACAGCAGATTTTTCATAACACTGAGCCACCCCCACAGGGATACTGTGTAATTTATATAGCGTTCCTTTGAAAATGCTGCCCTAAAGCTGACTCACTGGCATGCGATTCTACCTAAGGCACATTTCTGGGACTGGAGCTGGCTCTTTATCAGATGATTCACGAATCAGGCCTGGTAGCAACCCCAAAGAATAGGACCCTTTGGAACCGACGTGGTAAGAGAACTGCAGTGCAAAACAAAAGAAGAAAGGATTAAACTAATGTGGTGTTTCAACTGGTTTTGCATAAATAAATGAAGGTTAAAAACAGGCTGCTCCTACTGAGTGCTCAACAGGCTGCATATACAAATTACCCAAGACTGAATACAAATTACAAGCGTTTGTGTTAATACAAAGCTTTGCAGAGCATCCTTTGCAATGTTGAAAAGCAACGTTTTTTTATCCTACGTAAGAAGCAAGACTGCACACTTAAATACAGGTTTTTGCATTGTAATGCTTAATGCACATATTCTGCCTCTTCCAAAGGAAAGGCAAGTACCAACTAAGGTTTATTTCACAACTCTGCACACAGGCTTCCATAAGCATTCACCAGCTGCACTTGGAACCCCACAATAAAAAAATCACAGTCCTTGCACACAGATAAAAGCACACAGGGTTGGCTGCACTTAGCCTTCTAAGAATCTCTTTTCTTCCTCATAATGAAACCATTTTTCTCAAGGGCACAACACTTTGAAGTCTACAAATTGTCTGAAGTCTAAAAATTAGAGGGGGCGTATCTTTTATTACTACCTTTTCCCAAAATTTTAAGTGACTCACTTTTACATTTTTTCTTACAACAAAACAAGTGGTAGAAATCAACACTGCAAGTTTCTTCTTCTCTCTTGTGTACATCAGCTTGCAGGAGGTCACTCTACAGAGGATCGTCACATGGATGGACCATCCTTTTCTAAGATACTGAGTTTAACAGATTTTCACAGTTTATCTATCCATTTCTGTTTCTTGAACAAAATGTGTGCTGTGCTTCCCCATTCTATATAAAAAGATCCCCTCAAGAAATGTTGGTCTACTGTTCTACCATGGTCAAAGTAACGCTCACATAAAAGACACATTTTAAATTTCTTGAGCACAATGTAACAAATTAATCCTAATTTTCAGAGCAGAGGTTAAGAACATTTACCTGAGATATCCTGAAAGTAGTCAACATTGTGTCATTTGCCAACAGCTCCAACTGGTAGATGAGGACAACTGCAAGGTAACTTCACAGTAGTAAATCCATCTCAGCAGTGCCATATTCACAGCATCATAAAGGTTAGAAAATACCTCTAAAGTCACCAAGCCCAACCTTCAACCCAGCAGCACCACCACGGGCACTACTAAACCGTGTCCTCAAGTGCCACATTCCACAGCAATTTTCCAGCATCTCCACATCTCCCACAGCTACCCAGGAGCTCAAGGCACTGAACTACACTTGCTCTGGGTTTACAACAGCCATTTAACGAAGATGAGATATGAGATACTAAGTAACTCTACAGTTTATAAATATTTCACCATCAGACCTTTTTACACATCTTTGTCATGGGAACCAAACAAAACCGAAATTACCCTCGGGTACTTTAAAGTTTCAAATGCTTTAATTCAACACCAATGAACGCCTTTGCCATAAGGTAGGGGCAGTGAGATAGCCTTTCTATGGTCTGACCATCAGGTGACACATCCAAATTCTACAGGAGGGCTGCAAAGGAGCTGCAAGGCCAGCAAGCCCTGATCTCAAATAATTTTGTCATCCACATAGCCACTCACATTATTCATTTGCTTCTTTAATTCTTAAGCTAATAGTATCAAATCTTAATAGTGCAATACGGACTTGCAGGAGGTATACCACTGAAAAATAAATGGTATCAGTACACTAAAGGCAAAGTCATTTGGCATTCAAATTATGAAATTTTACAGCTGTGGGGCTGTTCTTAACACCAAGTGACCAGTACCAAGAGGTGCCAATTGCTTTCAGCATCCACCAGATTCCTGAGAATCAACAGTGCAGTCTTTACGTGTCCAAAGGGCTCCTAAAAGAACACAGGACTCATGTCACAGGTCTCAGTATGAAGTAAACACTGGCTGGTTCTACAAATGAACAAAAGCTACCTTGGGGATTTAAAAAAAGAAGAACTGACTGGGTCAAAAGCCAGTCACATGTGGGATACCAAAAATGCCTCTAACACGGGCTTTACTATCACATACTTTCTACAGTATTTACTTCCAGCTGGCAGAAGAGAAGAAATTTGAGCTCTACTTCAAAAGAACAACAGATAGACCAGAAAGCAGACATTTCTTTCCCACAACACAAAGAAGACTTTGCATGTATTTGACTGCAGAAATTAAATAACAGTATGTAAGAGGATACCAAGTTACCAGCTACAAAAAGAGAAAAAGAAAATTAAAGGCAGTTTTTAGAAGTACCATGCAAGTACTGACAGGAGAAAAAAATTTAAAGAAAAACACTAACTCCCTCTTTCCCCCCCAACCCTGAAAAAAATATCCAACCCAAAAGAGCCTTAAAACGCATCTTTTACCCCAAAACTACTTCTTACATTATTATTCCTGTTTAGGAAAAAGGGGCTTAGCTGGCAGAACTTTCATAAGAGCAAAACTAATTGTTAGCAACAGGAGACATAAACTATATTAACAGCTTTCCCAGTAAGAGGGGAGATGGAAGAAAAAAAAAACCAAAAGAGCATGAAGCCTGAAGTATAATTTCAACCTTATTCCATTAATTCAACACAGCCTTATGGCTGCTGGTGCTTAGACAGTTCCATACAGACAAACAATGAAATCCACTACAGGTGTTAAACAGTAGAAAAACCATTCTGATCTTGTAAAACAAACAAGGGAAATCAGGGGTCTGTTATCAAACTCACTTTAAGTTGAGAAGAGGTTTATAACTAATTATTGAGGGCCTATGAAGCTAACGCTGGCAAGATATTCAATGAATTTCCTTAGCTTAGTTTTATTCAACAGTTCTTGGATTTTCTTTATTACAGTGAGTGGATCCAAAGTCTGTATTTTGCATTTAAGATGACTTACTAACAACAGCAAGTGGAACCATGAAAAATAAAACTTCATCTTGAAGGTTTTCTAAATACAATACTCAAAGAAATACGTGGGGGTTTTGTACCTCCTCACAGATTCTGCACAGTGCTACCAAAAGGTGTTACCTCCTCTGGAAGAACCATAGTTATTGGCAAGAGAAATTGCATTTATCACTAATGGGCTCACAGGCACACGAGACCATTACTTTTCCCACAATGGCAACTTCACTTCCAAAAGACCTGTCACCAAATGCAACGAGGGCCCAGACTACCAGCATTTCACCCAACTTCCTTCATTAGGAGACAGCCTTTAAATCATTGTGTTTCCAACCACAAGCACACAGAATTACTAGGCAGCTTCACTGATCTATTCCTTACCAACATTTTTTCCCTAAATTCCCAGATTATTTAGAAATGCCTTTCTGGCAGGATCTGGCATTCCAAGAGAGCATGAACCAGGAGAGTGAGCTGAGGAGCCAGGAGAGCTACCAGCTGATGAGAAAGCCAAAGCACAAGAGAACAACACTGGTTCAACCTCACCTTGCTATCACGACAAGCTGATTCTTTTTTGCTTCAAATATTTGACAGTACTATTGGAGCACCAGCTTCACACTGGTACCACGGAAATGCAATGTTTCCAGTGGAAAACAAATTACTGAAATGGTAATTGTTTCATCATGCAGACAACTGGTATTATAAAGTCTGGCTCGTCGTTACTCCCAGCTCTGCCACTGTGAGTCACTTGGCCTCTACCCATGTTGGATGAATGGAACTGAAATCTGCCTTCTCTGAAATTAGTTGTGAAATGCTAACGATCAAGCATCATGAAACAAGACACTAGAGCAGAAAGGCAGCAAGAGGAACACGTGTTCAATCAAGGCCTGGTTCTTCCTGCTCGTGTTCAGAAAATTTTGAAGCATCACACAGAAGAGCATCTTGCAGGACACTGCAGAATCCTCACTACAATGTCAAATCCATGATCCACACACACTGAAAAAGAAAACGCTTGCTTGAAGGAGTCTTTAAATACTTCCATTTAATTAAAAAGTGACCACCTGTTCCAATTATGATTCAAAAGTTGTCAGATTGAGTACTAACAGCTTCTAAGCTGTTTTCCTGGAGACCAAATATGACAAGGCATGGTAAGGCTGAAGCCTGTATGCTATGCTGCTACTTCGATCAATTTCTGAGCATTGGAGAGACAGACTATGTGGTCAAATTGACACAAACCCCCTGAGCACCTGAAATAACAAGGGATATGAGGTGGGATCATTCTGAACCTAGAGCTGACACACTTCACGACCACGGGCAGGCCACCCGACCTCCCCGAGCAGCCAGCGAGGCGCCTGGCGCGGGGTCGCTGCCACACTCCCGGCCCTGCCGGAGAAACCCGCGTGTGCCCCGGCTGCGGGAGCCGCTCACACCCACGGAGAGACTGCTGCGGGCTCCTTTCGTGCTGACCAGGCACGGGGAGAGGCAGAGCTAGCGAGCGGGAACGGGCAAACACAGGTGTAAATCTGAACCTTTGAACAGTAGCACTGAGTGACGAGGTATCAGTCACTCAGCTTAGCTCGGGGATGTATTACATCAGAGAAAGCAACAGCAGAGGCTAATATTTACACCATATGCACATTTTGATTTACAATCCCTGTCATCCAGTTCTCTTTTTGCTCAAAACTGCACATTTGTGGACGCTGTGTTCTAAACCTCAAGTCACAGACTCAGAACTGCGTTATGCATTAAAAACTTGGAAGAAAGATGTGACAGAAAGTACAATTTTTGTGGTGATTTGTGTTGTCCAAATTCCCTGCAATAATACCTGCTGCCACAGACTCCAGTATCGTAAGTTTGGCTGCTCCTGAGTTAGAGTGATAAAATTAAAGGCTGAACTCCCGTTCATGTACTGAACATTTATTTTGGTTCTGGAAAACTAAAAGTTGTTTCCTTTCCACATAAGGTCATCTCAGAGCATCGACACACACTGTACCACACATTATCTCAGAGCTCTTTCCCAGCACTGTGCCTTTCCCCTTCTCCCAGTGCTACTTCATTTTCAGTTCCCCATCACTACCAGTAATGTTCAGGCTAGCAAAGATATTCAAGTTTTAGAAATCCTTTCCAGAGTGCAAGTTACATACTGGCAATTATGGCATTTAAATATTTTACTTTGATCTAGTAAATGTGTTATTAAATCCGCTGCTCAGTTTCTGTCAATGTTTGCAGTTTCCTAAGCCATTCCATCAACTGCAGATAAAAACACAGAAGCTGAGATTGACCATAGACCTAATTCTGTCAAAAAGTACCATCAACACAACAACTTTGAAATGTTGTAGACAATTATGTGCGGGTTGCTTGGAACTATTTACTCATTTGAAAAACTTTCCAAAGCTTTCGTATCGCTAGATAATTGGTGGTGTTTTGGTCAGAGGGTAACCAGAGAGCTGGATCACCGTGTGCAGCCCCTTCACTGCGTGGTATGTAAAGACCCCCCATCTCATTAACAGATGTTTCAGTGAGATGTTGATACACAGGCAGGTCAAAGATGGCACATACATCCTTGGTGGTGCAGGGAGTTGATGTGATAATATACAAGAGAGAGGGAAGAGAGCAAACAGAACCGAGGCAGAGAATCCTGCATTTTAAAGGTAAATATACAGCAAGGAGATGGGGGTCAGGACAGCCAAGGCAATTATTTCTTGTTTCTCTGATTGAGCTACACCAACTTATCTCCCTGATGTTTGATGTTCAAAGCCCCTCGTGATAATTCATACTCACTCTTTGTTCATTCAACCTTAACTTGCCCCATTAACCCCACCCCCTCCACAGTGCCCATTTGTCAAAGGCACCCAAACACCCTTCCTACCTCCTCTTTATCTTTTATTAGAGCAGGGCAGCGTTTTCTGTGCGTTCTCAGCTGCCTTGTGGGTGGCTTCAGGCTGCTTCCCGTTTCCCCTCCCTCCACAGCGCCCGGTTTGGGGCACCCTCTCCTGCTCTGTGCTCTCCTCCAAGCTGCGTGCACCACTCGAGGTGCCCAGGCTGCTCCACCCCGCACACTGCACACGTGTCAGGCCACAGTCCTCCCCTCTCCCCGACTTCTCAGGCGTCTCACTGCACCACGCAAACAGAAATAGTCGACACAGTGTAATTAAAAACTTCAAGTGTTTCAAAATGAGTCAGAAGTGTTACCCTCCTATGCTGGAGCAGAAATGCCGGCTGTCCGGACTAGCACGCCGCCTTCCATCACCCGCGGCGTCCCTCCCCTGGGCTGAGAGGACAGAACGCCAGTGTCACTGCTCAGCCGGAACCACGGAAAACTCTGATTTATTGGCTTTCAGCAGCCACATAACCACCCCCTTTAGAGCTTTTTGGACAGCACCAGGCTCCTCGAGATCACTCGAGGTGAGAAATACTCAGAAAATTACTCTTAAGAACGACTGCTGCTGGACGGATGACTTCCCCACACTTCATTATATATATATATGGGGGGATGTCTGGGTTTAGCAAACATATGACAAGCAACTTACTGTTTTCCTGAGAGTTTGCTACAAATCCATTTCCCGCGCAGAGGCCACGTTTCCCCCCTCCAGGGCAGCGGGGAAAGCTGCGCTGCCCTGCCTGCCTGGCTTCCAGCTCCGGTCCCTCAGAACAGCAATTACAGGTGGTAACGAGGGCAGGAGAACCACACGATGGGGAGCTCAAACGAGCACCACGCTCAGTTTCCACCTCGAGGTCGAACATTACGTTTTTAACAGACTTAAGACACGCAACACACTTTAAGACACACATTTTTTAAATGTGGCATTTGTTTGCTGTTCCAAGGGGAGAGGCATTACTGGTTTTAATAAAATTTTTTGCTTCAAAAGTGGAAATAGTTTAGCCCTTGCCTGAAAGTGAAACTATTATTTGGTCTGATGCCTGACAAGTAGCAGAGGAGATCTAAAACCAAATACAATCTCTGGGAGGGAGAATTAAAAGAAATTTTACATTTTTAAAGAGATGCTCAAGGGTTCAAAGATTTACTTATTCGTTCATTTTTAAAAGCTAGAATTACTTGTCGGGGGAAAAAAAATCAAACAGGACTGACTTCTGCCATCTTGACACACAAGTTTCTTTCAGCTTTTGAAATGTTGTTAGGTACTTTGGGCTGGTTTAAAGTGCACAGCTAGTTACAACCACGACCTTGTTTCACTAAGTTACTGCAGTTATAGTTTCACCAAGGTACTTACAAACTTTAAGGCAAGTTGCCCTGTTCCACTCTTAACAAACTAAGATATAAATACACTGTGATGCTACTTAACAAAGGTGGACGCAATGTAACCCTAAAACAAAAAAAAACAAAAAAAAAAAAGAAGCCCCAAGTTTTTCAGAAGGTGGCCTTTGTTGTCCAATAACCTCCAGGCAAATAAAGTTACAGTACTGGAACTGGGGAAATAGTTAAAATATTACAAGTCTGCTCAGTCTGCCTTTTTTTCGCTTTTAAAAATGAACAAGTAGCACAGTTAAGTTTTATATTCCCCTCGGACGGCTGTGTGGCTCGGAGCCGCATCTGCAGCCCATTAGATGTCAGGAGCTGAAGGGGAACCCGGGCTAGATACGCAAGGAACGACTGGCGCGTTCTTCCCACACGAAACACGTTTTCCCACCCGCGGAACGCACCGCCCGAGGTAAACAAAGACGCCAGGAGACCCCTGCAGAAGCGCACAGCCGGAGCCCTCGCACCGCTTGCTTTTCCCCGAGGTGCCCTCCAACAGCGCACACGACTTCAAAAGTCGTTGCAGGGAGGGAGGGGAAAAAAATAAAAAAAAAAAAAGAAGAAAGAATGCCTTAGCTGACACACTTTACTATGTCTGCACCACGCAAGTCCACAGACACCCTTAGTGACACTGTCATGAAAGTCAAAGCTTTTCTAGATGATGAGTCCCCAGTGCTTCGTAACATCAACATATTTTCCTCTAGCAGTAAAGCCAGCTTCCTTCTGTCAGACACACACATAGTTTTTACCATCAAAGACACTGAAAAATTTGGTCAAAAACTATAGAATAAACAAAGTGT
>VZRO01007208.1:222889-238934 GCA_013397915.1 Daphoenositta chrysoptera | reverse complement strand
GGGTCACTATCACTGTCCCTGTGTCACCGTGCCTGTGTCACTGTCCCTGTATCCCCGTGTCCCTGTCCCTGTGTCCGTGTGCCTACGTCCCTGTCCCTGTGCACCTGTGTTCCTGTGTCCCTGTTCACCGTCCCAGTGTCCCTGCGTCACCAGCCCTGAGTCCCTGTCCCCGAGTGACTGTCCATGTGTCACTGTCCCTGTATCCCTGTGTCACTGTCCCTGTGACAGCCGCTGTCACTGTGTCCCTGTCCCTATCACTGTCCCTTCTCACTGTCCCTGTCACTGTGACACACACCCCCCAGCACCCCTCACACACTCCGAGCACGTTCTCCCTTCGACGCCGATCCTGGCGATCCTGCGCTCCCGGAGACCACAGAATCCCGGGATTTGGGGTTTGGAAGGCACCTCTGGAGACCGGAGACCCGAGCCCCGGGGGCTGGCTGGGGGAGGCGTGGGCGACCCGGAGCGCCCTTGTAATGCCCCCTTTAAACATTGTAATGCACACTTTAAACATCGGAATGCCCTCGTTTAGCACTGGAATGCACACTTTAAACACTAAACACCCTCCTGGCGTTTCTGGACCCCGGGGTTTGTGCTGCCCAGCTGCGGGTGTCGTCCCTGCGACTCGGAAACGTGGCAGGAAATCATTTCGATATGGTCCATCAGTCCTGGTCTGGGCTATGAACACCTGGGAAATTCAAGAGTTAAACACTCACCGTAGAGCTGCTCGTGGCACAGACTCAGTCCTAGGGCTGGTAGTACAGAAATGTGTGGGAAATGTACCCACACCACCCCCAAATCATGTACGTGGACTGGGGAAACACAGACACCATGACACCTCAATAATTTATCGTATGAGGAGAGATGAAGAGATTCAGTTAGAAGCAGAGCTACACACTCGGAAATCTACAATTGTTTTTCAAACCAGTACTTTGCAAGGTACTTCTCACTAAAATATGAAAAAAAAAAAAGAATTCTATTCAAGGAAGGTGAATGCATTATTTGTGGTGTCAGCATGAAGGAATGCACTGACAAAATCTGTTCCTGAGCACAGATAAAACCTTCCCCATGCTGGGCTGCTGGCAGCTCGAATCCAGGGCCCGCTCCGATTTCCTACGCGGCTTGAGCCATCAACCTTCACCCCCAGCTGGCTGCTTCTGGGGGAAAATAATCCAGAACCTGTATTTACAGGGAACAATGTGCTTTGGAGGCTCCTGAAAGACTCCCGGAGCACACCACGCAGCTCACAGGCGTCGGGACACGGCAGTCGGGAACAGGCAGTGCAGTTTTGGATGGAGTACAGGAAAGCATAAGGACATGGGCGAGGGCGGTGAGCATCTGCCTTGGATTTGCAAGAAGAGTGATAGATGGGAAGGAGCTCCAAGACTCCACGGCTGAAGGAATCGGCAGGCTGGAGGCTTTACGAAAGAGATGAAAAGGAATTCTGACTGTCTTAAGTACTGCGGAATTAGTAAACTGAGCGGGGAGACACGAGTGATCTGTAAATGTCTGAATGAAGCAAGTGGCATCAAGGGAGAAAGCTGAGGATACATTAATGGTTTTAATGGGGTGAAATTACAGAAGGGCATGTCTAAGCTGAGAATCCGTGTGGAAAGCTTTTGAATGGAGAACCACAGGCTGAAAAATCGTCTCCCTAAGGGAAGTGGTGAAAGCTTTATTGCCTGTGATTTTAAATGCCAGATCAGGCGAAATACCAGGGGACTCGTTCTGAATTTTCAGGGAGATTGGGCTGAAAGATTAGGAAGGGAAGAAGAAAGGCTGGAGGGGATGCTGGCTCCAGGAATTTTGGGAGTACAGCCCAGCACCTTTTCTAGGCTCCTCTGGCTCCATGCTATCATTCCTTGACTGTGTCTGCCAAGAGTGCAATGATTTCAGCATTAGTTACCCCACGAGGAAGTGATAAGAACTCCTCCGCCAGGAAGAAATGCGGTTGAGCAAAGGGAATCTCGGCGCTTCCCCAAAGACAATGGGAGGAAATCAGCTCAGTGCTGGAGCACAACCCCAAGCCACATTCTCTTGTCAAAGTAAAAGTTGGTTGTGAGAGCATTTTGGCTCATAAGGGCATCCAGGCTGGCTTCTGTCAGCCAGCTCCTGGCAGAGGGACCCTCCTCCGTCCCTGCTCCCTTCTGTTTCCCAGCCCCAGGCCAAAAGTTTCGCTCCAGCTCCAGACTGAAGAATGACTTTTCAAGAGCTCATCTCGGTGGCATCCATAGGCACATTGCTAAGCCTTCTCTGCAAATGAATATACAGAAGCTTCACCTTCTGAGCAGCATTTAAACAACACCCATTTTCCAAGCTTCTGAAATCACAAATGTGCTGCTGATACCCAGCCAAGCCATCCCCTTGCTGCTCTGTGAAGTCACCCAGGCTCCCCTGCAACCAAAGCAGTGGGCAAAGAGGGATAATGGAAAAGGTTTCTAGAACACGATGGTGTTCACCCATCCCCGAGGTGCAGCCAGAGTCTCCTCGGGAAGGAAAAGAAATAAAACATTTCCTTACTGCTAGGTTTTATCAGCCAACATAATCTAATTAACCAGCACAGCTGCTTAATTAGCATTAGAGGCATATTTATCAAGGGGCTAGAGGAAGCATTTATTAGATTAGTTTGCAATTTTAGAGTTGCTGGACGTTTTTTTACTAGAGTTTACACAGTTCAGGATGGTGCAAGGCTGCAGGACTCCAAGGCAGAGGGTGGCAGCTCCCTGACCTCCTATGCAGGTGGTACCTGGCAAAAAGAGAAGGAACCACAATTCTTTAAACACACTCTCATTGGTAAAGCCTGTGCTTACCCACATGTGGTGTTTTTCTGTGGGAGAAATAATTGTGAATTGGAGAAGCAGAAATACATTTAGCCCAGTCCTGAAATTCTTCAGTGAAGGGAGCATTTAACAAAATAAGAAACGTTTCTAAAGCTGCTTGAAGTTACTAACAGTGACTGCCTACTTGGAGGCAAAGTAAAGGATTTCCTGCAAGGTCACACAGACCACGATCACTATTGTTTCACTGCTGACCCTGTACTTTAAAAATTCAAAGAATAGCTTAGAAATACAATACCTTTCCTGATGCCTGAGATGGCACCTAAAACACAGAGACTAGAAAAGAATAAGGGAATAAAGGTAGGTACTTATTTGAAGGGCCTGTAAGGTACACCCTGGGGAGTCAAAGGCTACACCCAAGACGGACCCCGAGTCACGGGTTCTTCACACTTTTAAAAATTTGGTCCATTTACATGTCAGGATCAATTCTCCAGTTACAACCCCAGTTAATGATGTAACTACTCCAAGTTTGCCCTCCTCTTCAGAGGCCTTAGTTTACATATTTTGGGGCCTGGGACAATCTAGGTGTCCTTGGAGAGCAAACCTAGAATGGCTTGTTATGTCTAACCAGCATGAAAGAACAGCAGCTAAAAAGCCACAAGAAACGTCAGAGTTACACACTAGGCAGTACAGGATTTGAAAAATACAAAAGTTAAAACCTAAGGCATCATTCCCAGACTTCTAAGATCTATTAAGTTCTAAAGGTAATTTAAAAGATCTTTAACACACTTACCATTTGACACATCAAATGTTGCTTATAAGTACCCAAAACAGCATTGAGTATCAATATATTTGGAGTGTTTTACTGGAGATGGTACCAAATGCAACCAACTTACTTCTAAAATAAATCCTGAAACTCTTAGTATTTTTAGTTATGTTTTAATTAAAGTCCCATCTTAATATTCTGTATCTACCAAAGGATTTATATAAATGAAAGGAGATTTTTGAATACTTTCAGTCAAAGGAAGACTGAAAAGGAACCACAATGAAATGTTTGCAACAGATGGAGTATTTCTATAGTACTAGCCAAAAGATACAGCCAAAAGAGATTCCATCCACACCTTTTGATTCAATGCATTTTAAGTAAAAAGATACATATGTCAGCTTAGAAGACTTAGATTTGCCTGATGGATTCTGCATTTCTCTAGTATTTTACTTTAATTATTCTGCTTTTAGTACCAAAATGTTTTCTTTTAAATAGATCCACATTACTTTGCTAGTTTGCAGACGAGTTTTTTTTTTCCCTAAAGCAGTTATTATTGTGCATAGGCCTGATCAGAACAGTATGTTAATTTGTCGTAAAATGTATACGAGTTTTCACTTGAGGCTGACCCTCCTTTTCCACATCTAGTTCATAATTTTTATTCCTCCTTTTTTTTTTCTTTTTTGTTTTCAGGTGGAATTTCTCACGTTTTCCAGGAGGAGGAACTGAGCACGCAGTAATAAAACATGAACACCTTTTGCACGTTGTTGGGAAAATGGAAGACCTGCAGCTCAGCCTGGCTCCAGTCCTGGCCCTGCACCTGCTCTCCTCCTGCAGGTGTTAACGCAGGTGTCTCCAAAACTCGGTCTGGGAGCTGCGTGGAGCAGCTGACGGACTCTGCTGGGACACTGAAGCAGCAGCAGCCTCTCCAGCCTCACGCCCCTCTCAGTCGGGTGATTATTCCACATTATCCAACAGCCGAGGGTCCAGCTGGCAGCCATCCGCTGTGGAAACACTCAACAGCTGCCAGGGCAGAGGGGGAAGCCCAGGATCAGAGGTTTTCTCAGCCAGCCTGGTGTGCTCCTGTCTCAGCAGGACCTCAGTGAGCTGTTCCTCCCCAGGCATCCCATCCCCGCGCAGGAAAAGCTGGTCTGTCCCGAAACACCAACTGCAAGAAAGGGTTCCTGCAAGGCACGCCGCCCATGCAAAACCAGAGCTGAGAAACCTTCCCAAAAGGCTCCACAGATCTCGCTTGTGTGACTTTTCCTGATTTCCATCAAGAGCTGAGCAGTCGGACCTGACAACTGCCCGCTGATTTATGCTGCGTGCGCCGGGACGGCTCAGCTGTGACACACAGCTCGGATGCAGCTGCCGGTTTGCTTTTTCTTTTTTTTCTCCTTGAGTTTCCAGTGCTAGGAAGCAACACGTGGCTGTGTTTGGGCAGCTCTCCAGACAGTCTGGCCCTGCTGCTCTCTGGATGCAGCTCTTCAGGTGCTGTGAAGCAGCAGCAGCCGGGGAGCGGTGCAGCTGCTCCGTGGGCGCGGGGAGGGGAGAACAGCCCCCAGAATTCACAACTGGAGCAGCACTACCTGAGGAGGTGGTGCTGTGGAAGTGCCACGGTCGCCAGGAAATCCTCCCAAGCCTGGAGTCATGGTTACACGTGTGAGATAAAAAGCTGTCTCCTAATGGTAGCCAAGGAAGTCTTGAGGCTCTCATTAAAAAGCAGGGCTGGTAGCACCCTCAAGCCCTCATCTATTCCATCTTCGGATCCCAAACCGTGATCAACACACCCTCACATTTTAAACACTCAAGCAAATGATTTCTAATCTGCTTTTAAGGGCTTCCGGTGATTAAGATTCCTTAATCACTGGCCAGGCTATGACCTCCAGTGCCTTACACTGGCTTTCTTTTCACATCATTCTTTGATGTGTACCCAACCATGTTCTGATGTCTTCTGCGACTTCTTTCCCCGTCCACAACAGGAAAATCAGATTATATTCTTGCTCTTTCCAGATTCAAACACCCCTCCCACGGCTTTTGGGTGCTTTTTTTCCATAAGCAGTAGCTGTACTTGTAGTCATCTCTGCACTATGGTGCCTGCTCCAAATTTCACATCAGTTACCCCTAAGGTAATTTCCCTTGAGCCAATTTAGTCCAAGAATTTTCCACTTGCTTTTCCCCTCTTGTTTCCTACCCCAGAAAGAACTGAAGATAAACAGACCCAAAACTAAGGCAACTCACCCTTTCCTCACAGATTGATTTGCACACCTGAAACTAAACACCAACTGTATGAAAGAGGAGGCTGGAGATTCCCACTTGCAGTGGCTCTGAGCTTCCCTCGATACTTCCCCATCACAGCAAAAGGGAGGGGACAGAGGTCACACTTGTGGTTTTTTATTGACACCAGTGTAATTTCAAATCTCTCTTCCTGCAGATCAGTGAAAATCAACTCCTGCAGAGAGGCAACAGCTCCTGAGGACACCCACACCATGCTAAATCATGGCCATAATCTCTTGCAACCTCAAGTGCAAACAGATTGTCACTGAAAGCACCACTATTTGGATGCTTCCCAGCACAAACAGGCACATGCTCAATGTCCTCAGGCACTGCCACTATTTCTAGATGTTGCTTTTTTCCCCGTCCACAGGAAATTTTCTGATTTTTGGCTTTGGTACCAAATGGCTTCTAAAAGTGTGCAAAAACTTCTGAAGGCGTTGAAGGCTGGTGTGGTGATGGCATGGAAATAAGAAGGCTCAGGGAACCCTCGTGGAAGATGACATTTGAGGTAGAATTATTAAGGGCAATCTGACTTCAAAATCATCATGTCCCACAGTGGTTCTGCAAAAAATACTGTTTTCAGATCTAGAAAGGTCTTACTGAATGGGTTTTTTTGTTTTAAAGCTATGCCTGCACTATCCATAGAGCTATTTATCTGCTTTACACGTGTGTATCACAGAGGGAAAAATAACCGATAAAGACAACAGCAAGTCTGGGGGTTATTTAATGAAAAATAGGTGATGTTTACAAACACAAGGCCAACAGAAAGAAGAGCACAGCAGGAAGCTGCCGAAGTACAGTAAGAATTCCAAAATACATTGCTAGTGCAAGTAAGTAGGCAACAGAAGGAAAATCATGTTCCACGTAGGCCACTTCAGGTGACCTGGGGTTTGCTGGGCTATGTCTCCTCGAAAGGCACAGTCTCCAAGGCCTTTGTGAGCTCTTTTTCCAAGGCTTCCTAGCGGGAGAGAAAACCAGCTGGAATCAGGGACCATGAGACAGTTTCCACACGCTGCTGGTAAACAAACACATCTGCAATGATCAAACCCTGGGAGGGTTTTAGCAGTGATGGATTAACCCCAGTGCTGAGCTGGACGGACTCGTCACTGCAAAGGGCAGACAGCCACGGGGAAATCTCTGGATGAAGGGTTGGACAAGCTCAGCTGCTGTTACTCTGTGCCCCAATGTGCTTTTGGACACCCCCCAGCTCACAGGTCCTCTCCAGAGGTGAGCATTCTGACCTGAGAACAGCCTCAGGCTGGTAAGGGGAGCTTGTATTCCTGAATCAAAAACAAGTGGCATACCAACCCAGGCAGTCTCACCTGAAAATGTGCAAAATGCTCTCACCTGGCTGTGATTTTTTGGTCACAAGTTTAAGGCTTACCACTTGTGCTTTACAAGCAAGCAGGCAGTAGCCCAAAGGAACAAAACCAGGTTTTATTGGGCTCAAATGGGGCCTGCCTCTCTCAGGAAAGCTGTGTATGATCTTTGCAAACAGCTTTATGGTGTTTGGCTCAACAGCCACACCTGCAGATTGCACAAGCATGGAGGAAATGGGCACTATGTTTTATAGGGGAAGGTCCCCACTGCAGTCTACAAGGCAGCTGCTGACTAAAATATGGGCCCTGGAGCCATCTGAGAGTTCAGGAGGAGCAAGGAAGCTTCTGAGACCTACACTGAGTGAATAAACATTCCAATAGGCAAAATTCATAGGGATATAGCTACCTAATTCCCACTAGTATCATTGTGACCAACTGACTTTGCAGCTCAGACATCACTTCACCAGTTTCCCTTATCGGTATCTATGACTTCTGCCGTACCAAATTTCCCCATGAAAACATTAGGACTACAGTCTAAGGTGGGTAAATCTGTAATCAATTAATACATATAGCTCCTGGAAAGAGAAAAAAACTCTTACAAGTTCTTTTCTCTGTTCTTCAACCATCACTCGTGCCAGGGCAATGCTCTAGTGAGAGAAAATGGGATAAAAATCAGTATTTCATTGAGAAACAAGAGTCTCTGCACCTTTACAGGAGTCTAATGATGAGCCTCATGTGAATTCATGGACAATTAAAGCAGTTTTGTGTACACACTTCACATGCAGAAGGTACTGCCCTTAGAAGCCTAGTATTGGTTTGGTTTGGGCAATCATGTATCTTTCAAATGTACATGGCCTAAACTCCAAAAAAACCCCTTCATTTTAAGCAATTATCCAAACCTACCAACCAAGGGACTTGATTTTAAACATATTTGTGCAAGGATTTTCCAAAGCACAGTAAGTTTACATGCATAAACCTCCCTCCCCTCCTTCTGCCTGCACCAGAAGTGAGGCATTGGAGCTCTCCCTGTCTCCACTGACAGCAAGGCTGGAGGAGGGAACTGGAGAACTTAATCCCATCTGAATGTCCTGTTCACTTGAGGGAAAGAGGAATCTGCCTCTTGGAGGAAGACAGATTAAACAGAGCAGCAGTCCCACCCTTCTATCCACAGCCTTTTCTTTTCTAGGAGAAAGACATCAGTGTTTGTATGAGGGAGATGAGAAACCTGCGTTTTCAGACAGCTGAGGACCCAGCACCCTCAAGAGAAACCAAAGAATATTATGGAGCAGCCAGTTTAGGGGACAAAACCTACATTTGGCTATTTCTTCAGGATCCTTAAAATCCTGTTCAGAGGTCTAAACTCTGCACCACATGCTGTGTCCACAATATTGACAGCCTGATAACAGTTACAGATAATGTACTGGTAAATCTCAAAAAGTTGGTTATACTAGGGGATTACCTTTTCTTCCATATTTCTTTGTCCAATTTCTAGCTAATTCACCTGAATACTAATTTACCCAGCAGATCTGTCTACTTTGTTAGAACAAAGTTTGCCTGACAAGCATACTTAATTTCTTGGCTTTAATAGAGATTAAGCCTTTGGTTTACATCATTAACAGACCTGTAGGACATCTACCTGCCCACCAAAGCCATCATGACACCCTTTACATTCTGAAGTCCACTAACATTAACCTGAAGGCAAATACAATAAAACAGTGGAATAAATAATTACAGGAGGTAGATCATCGTAGGCCTCCCTTTCCTCCTTCAATGGCTCAATTTCTTTCTGCAGTGCAGCCAGTTCCTGCAGAGAGAACAAGGCAGATTATATTCTAGGGAATTATTTGTACAATTGATGGAAATGACTGAGATAGATCCACAGTTATCTACATCATGTCAGAATTTGAGAGCTTTCATCCTCCTTAAAACACATGGAAAACTGAAGTTTTGCACATGAAGCAGCAAAAACACTCTCCCTTACACTTATCAAGGGGAAGTAATTTCTCTTTGGGGCTGCAAATTGAGTACCTTCCACAGTCCTGAACTCTTTTCAAACAATCAAAGTTATATTAAAAAGATGAAGTCACTTGTGCTGCCCGTTTAACTGATGTCTTGGCAAAGCAGATCTATAAATGTCAGGGAGTCAAATCTTACCTTATGTTTGGGCTCTAGAAGATGACAAGGTTAGAAAACTTGCCTGTGGCTTTTCGGATGCAGAATTCCAACAAGAATTAGTTCTGGCCAGTACCCTCCTGTAACACTGGGCAATGTGAGCACTGCCACCCAGTGCTGGTTCGTGAGAACCACAACAGAGAAACCAGGAAACCTATTTTCACTGTTCCACTTGAAAACATGCAGGGAAAGATAGCAAAAGTAATGAGAACATTGAGTTCCCAGCACAATAATAGCAAAAAATACGAAAATGTGGTGAGTGCCTTCAGACCAAGACAAAATATATGTCACATGTGTAGAACTGTTTCAGCACAAGCTGTAAAATCTGTAGTTACTAACTCAAGAAATGTGCTTTTTCTTTAACGTACGTTCCACTGGGCTTACAATATAGCTAAAAAAAAGTAGTATTTAAAGACACAAGAAAAAAAAATAGCACACAGTGGTTCATAATTTGGGTTTCATTTGACCTTATCTTATTGTTTTGAAGAGGTTTCATTCACACGAAGTAGAAAGATTCCCATGGGTCATTCTATCAAGAAACTGCAATACACAGGTAGACATGTAATGGGATATAGTCCACAGGATATCCACTCTGTTTATAACATGGAGGCAGATCTGCTTCTGGTGGCAGGGAATTAATTCCAGGAAAATTCTCCAGTAGATGCCTCTACAAGAGAAAAACCCATACCACAGACCCCAGTTCGTGGGTATCCATCTACAGGATTTTAATTTGTGCTTCCTTTGGCTGTTAAGATTTGTTCAGGTAACCAAACAGCAAGCTACAATTCCTGAAAGCACCCAACAAGCAAGGCTGGCCTGTACCACCGTGGAAACATCCCTCTTGTACCCAAAACCCTACCTCAGACGATTTCACAAGCGCCTCATGCGTCAGGGATTGGTCCAACCCTGTGGCAATAAGCTTCTTCTGCAAACAGGAGAGGGCACAAAATGCAACAAGCAGGAGAAAGATTTCACCATTTCCTTCTATTTTTATCTAAACAGGCATAGAAGAGTGGAAGTTGTCCACAGCAGAAACAGGTGCTATTTGAGCCATGGTGATACCTGGTGTATGAAACCAGGTGCTGCTAAAATTTGTATCAATAACAAGTCTTTCTAGAAAATGAGCGGGAGAAGGGCACATGGCAAGGCTGAACAGTGGGTACTCAGTACAATGTCAATGTAATACAACACTTTCCACGTCATATTTGTCAAGGTATCAGACAGCATCCAAGTGTTAAATAAAGCATTCATATGTCCTTCATAATTTAGGAAAGGTGAAGAAGCAGGCAGTACAACTTCTACTTTCTGCATTTAGTCATCCATTCTTTTCAAAAAGTGGGTCATATTAATAATTTTGAGACACAATTTACCTCAGTGAATCAGCTGCTCCGCTGATAGCTGTCTGTGTTCTCTTGTATGGCAGTAGCTCACAATAACCACCAGGCAAACCCAGCTAATAAAGTTCTCAGGGAATGAGGAAAGAGCACTGTACCAATCACAGGATGCTCTGAGGAGAGTTCAGCAGAGACAACTGAACTGTGCTTACGTGTTGTCCTGGAGTTTGGGAAGCTTATGGAATGCCTCTGTAACTACAAATCTGGGCTCAACTGTGTCATCCCATCACAGTGTCTTGTAAGAAAATTCTTTCCACCTACCTCAGCAGCCCTGATCTTTATTTTTAGATCCTCAGATTTAGATTCCAGGAACTTCAAGTTCTTGGATCGACTCTCAGCTCTGGCATTTTGTGCTTTCTGAGATTCCTTTACGATGTTAATATCCCTTAAAAAAAAACACAAAAAGAAAAAACCTTTACATTCAAAGATATATCAGTATAGAAATACTGTTACTTATCTACGCTTAAGCTAAAACCTGCAATACAACCACCACAAGAAGGAAGAAAATGGACAAAACCTCATATTTCCCTGTGAGATTTTCCAGTGCAAACACATAAAGCTCTCACTTCCAGAACCCCAAAGGCCAGGGAAAATAGTGGCAAAGGGGAAAGCCATACGCCTAAAAGCAAAGGGTAATAGTCTTGTGCATGATTCCCTAACTCACTTAGAGACCTGCTACATGAGCTAAACCTCAGATCAAGAGGAGGCAAATCTGCACAAAGTATATGGGAATCTCTTCTACAAGCCAAATTACCTTTTTAAAAGACCAAAAAAGCCCCAAAAATAATTAGACTGGAAGGGAGCTGTGGAGAACATCTGGGCCAACCCCCACTCAAGGCTGGGGTTGATCTTGCTGTGCTTGGCAAAGCACTTGAGATTACATCCTCCAGGGAATGGATGTGGCACTGATTTTTTTTTTTTAGAGTTATTACTATTACGATTATTATTACATCTCCTACATACTGGTTAAGGGAGCTTCTTACCTAGGAATAGTTTCTGTTTTGCCTCCCTCAGTCTGACTACAGAGCCCATGCTAAATGTGCTGAGAAAATCAGATTTGCCTTCAGTCTCAAACAAAAGCAACTCATGGAAGATGCAAGCTCGTATCTGAAAACTGCTTGTAGACCACTTTTGCTGTAAAATAATGGGGTTGATGCTTTCTCAGATCTCTTCTGATTACTGAAAGTATCCGTAACACATGGGTTTTGATAGATACTTCCAAATACTTTGAATTGGAGATGTGCCAAACCCTTAAAAATTCAGTTATCATTGTTAGTTACCACAACCAACATTGCCCAAGACAGAGATCACCACTATTACTTTAATCTTTCCCTTTTCCACATCCATTACTCACTTCTCTAACTGCTTTTCCAGCATCAGTGCTGAAGTTAATTTTTTTTCGAGGGTCTTCAATTTCAGTTCCATTTCTTGGTTTTTTGATTCTGCTTCAAACAGTTCAGAGGTCATATGACTGATGGCACCGTAGAAGCTGGTGAAGAGAGAATCACTGCAAATGCTCAGGAGTCAGCTCTTCTGAAAGTCAGAGTTCTTGTAATTCTTTTCTCCACACTTTACACAAATTACTTAGTTCCCTCCTGATGTTACGGCAGGATTAAATTAAAAGAAGACACTAAGGGAATTTGCTGTCCGTAACTAACACAGATTTCCAAATGGAAGGGAAAACAGCCCAGCAACATGAATAAGTGAACACCACCTGGCACTCTGGTGAATAAAACCACTGGGTTTGAAACCACCAGGTGCTTCACCCCTGGCTTGCCACATTGCCTTTGAAAGAAACTGTATTCAGTCCCCGAAAATGCACAGTCACAAGATGTGCCCAGCAGTATCTGAGTCTCTTCCTCTTCCCAAGCGGCTCAAACCTCTTCCCCCTCCAGCTCAGGAAGAGAGCTGTAAGAGCCAAGATCCTGAATATCACATAAAAATGGATCCCAAAGCAGATTTTGCCTGTTCTTTACTGGAAGTGCTGCAGTGTCATGGACCAAAACCATGCTAGGGAGAGAGGCCCAGGGAGACCAGACTAACAGATGCCATTTTTCCATGGCAGAGGGAATCTCCTCACATGAACTGAGTCCAGATGAGACAGACAAGAATGAGGAGCTGAGACTGGAAGACCAGTCATAGCTCCCCAGTCTTTGCCTAAGCAGTGTGAACACTGCTGTAGCTTGGGAGACCTGGCACAACAGTCCAACTGGCAGCGGCCTGCAGCCACTGACCACAAAAGCATGAGCAAAAAAGAGGGATTTAAGTCCATCCCAGACCCTTCTCAGTCTTCAGAACCTTCCTGTGCTGGGATAACCCAGAGTCAGCACTTTCTGCTCAGTTCCCAGGCACTCCAAAGCTACCTGAGGGGTGCAAAATAATCTGGACAAATAAAATTACTGGTGTCAAAGTCAAGTCTGAAGCTGCTGATGTGAAAAAACAGAGGAAAACAGCACAGACCATCACTTCGAATGCAGAGTGTGAAGAATTACCTGGCAAGAGATGTATCCTCCAGTTCGAGTGCCAAGGCACATTCTACCAGGTCATTGAGGTCCGTGGTGGCTTCTTGGGATAGACTGCCTACGGAAAGACCCAGGCTTTCTCCAAGAATATCCTGCCAGTACTTAGCTGGAAAATACATACAACCCATAATAGTGATTTTTTAGTATTGCTGTTCTTTTATGGAACTCTCCAAAGCTAGAACCCAGTCCTGCATCAGGAATTTGGCTACCCGCCTGCTGTTAGGGGAAAAAGACACTTCAAAAAAAAGGCTTTAACATGCCAAACTGCTGCCACATCTCCATTTGTCAAATGAATTCAGTGTATAAAGGGAGAAAGCACTGCTCCACTCCTTCTCAGACCGGTCTGTCTGACATCAAACAAACAAGAGCTCACCCTTGTGCTACAGCAATGAGCACACGTGGGTCATCTCCCCCACAAAGCTCAGCCTGCGCCTGGTTTGTGGCAGACCCAGGAAGTCCATTTCCATCATTTTTTGTTTGGTGGCAAGGCACCTGAAGACTTGAAGGAACAAAAACTAAACACATTTTCTTATAAAAACATCTTCATGTGTACTATGCCAGCCTTTGCACAGAAAAGTGAAATTCCTTCCTTAGAAAACCCAGTGAAGGGACAGTCCTTTAGTATGTCTGTTAAAAGCATATTGTGGTCCCCCAAACCACTCACTTGCTAAAAAAAACCCAAACACACTATAAAATACTCACTCTAGGCAGCTTCAGCACAACTTCATCACCTCAATGTCGTTTCAGATTCCTCCAGGGCTTTCCTTAACAGTGGCTTAGCACCAGCTCAGACTCTTGAATGAGCTGCAGGAACACTTCCCTCTCTATCCAGGCAATATTTCCATGCTGTGCTATCCAGCTCAGCAGACTAGGAGGTTTTAGCAATTAACCTTCTCGTCTACATTTATGGCCCGCTCAAGATGGCTTAAAAAATTGTCCTTGACCAACCTTATGTCACTGTAAATTTAGCTGAAAAGAAGGTATGTGATGCACTGTAGTAAAAACTGCATCAGAATAAAAGCTGAGTCTGTTTCAATTGCATATACTTATATATATATTCCCAAGTTTTTAACAAATATGATCTTCAGGATCACTAAGCAAAGCCTGACTCAGATGGAACTGAGAAGTGGAGCTTCAAACTCACCTTCTGTTTCATACTTGGTTACCTGGTCCTTCATGTCCTCTATCAGCAACGAAACATCCCTGTCCCTCTCTTCATTGCATTCCATAACTTCATGCAGAATATCCACTGTCCTTTCATTCACCTCATACTCTGGAACACACCTACCCCCATATATTTTCTTTAGCCATAAAGTAACCTGCCAGAGAAGGGAGACAAAAGAGCAAGCAATCATGTGAAATGACAGAAAAAAGCTGATAGATGTGAAAAATATAAACCACTGCAACCTCTGCATTCCTGAAGAGTAACTCCTACATCAGTCCAAGAGGCATGGGTGGGAAAAGGAGAGACAAATTCCTTTCTCTCTTCTTTAAACACCCTCTGTGGTCTAGAAAATGATATTATACACCTTTTAATCTCCCTCATTTCTCTGGACACATGCTTATCTACATGTGATAAAATTTTATCCTTTTATTCACATGACGTGTTGGCTACAGACACAGTAATGATGCAAGAGATGTTAGATGGTTGTTTGGAAAACTGGTGAACACTGTGTTAAAGCATGTGGGATAAA
The DNA here is from genome assembly GCA_013397915.1 of Daphoenositta chrysoptera. NCBI lineage: Eukaryota > Metazoa > Chordata > Aves > Passeriformes > Daphoenositta > Daphoenositta chrysoptera. The sequence continues at coordinate 224,016 of VZRO01007208.1, read as the reverse complement.
ACTGCTTGAGCCATCATTGGGAACAGTCTCTGCAGGAGGGTGGGAGAGAGTCACCACAATGTGCAGGCACAAGCCCTGCAAAGCATTTGTACCACTAAAAACAAAGTCAGAAATGAGAGATAACTCAGTCCTCCCAGGCACGGCTGTGATTATGGAATCACTGAAGTGCTTGGGTTGAAAAAGCCCTCCAGGATCATCAAATCCAACCATTTCCCAGCACTGCCAAGGCCACCACTGACCCATGTCCCCAAGTGCCACATCCACAGGGCTTTTAAACCCCTCCAGGGATGGGGACTCCACCACTACCCTGGGCAGCTCTGCCAGGCCTGGACAACCCTTTCAGTGAAGAAATTTTCCCTAATATCCAACCTAATTAGATTAGAAAGGTTATATTACGACCAGCAATAACTGATGGACGTGGAAGTTCTACATCACGTAAGGAACATAAATTCCTGCGTAAGGCTGCCTAATAAACCTGACGGAGAATGCGCGCAGCCGTATAACTTTAAAAGTATTTTTTTCCTAGCACCTCCTTCTTCATCCTGCTGCCATACCAGCACCTCAGCGACCTACACACGCAGCAATGGAGTAAAACACCGCACCCTTCGGAGCAAACAGCACGAACGATGTGAGGGGGAAACTGCGATAGAAAGAGAAAGCGAGCCAAGAGGCCCCTCCAAGGCCCCCGTTACCCGTATGAGCTTCTCCTCGAAGGGATCGCGGGCCGGCGCTCCCGCCGGCGCTCCCGCCGCCATCCCGCCCGGAGCCTGACGGGAGTGGCGGCTGAGGGGCGGGGCGCGGGAGGGACCCGCCCAACCTGGGTTGCGCTGGGAGGGCAAATAGTGATGAAAAAAAATTATTAACAGTGACTCGGAACGGTAAACATTCTGAATCGAGTCGTCTTTTAGTTAAGGGAAGGGGTTAAAAAACGCCAAGCGAACCCCACTAACGGCAAAACGAAACCAAAGAGGCGCAAGAGGAAGACATCTACAAGTATAGCAGAGAGCTGCTTGGGGGTGCTGTGCCAGCGGCTGGACAGGAGCCCAGGGGTGCCCAGGTGGGCAGGAGGCCGATGGCCCCTGGGCTGTCCCAGCCAGGGGTGACACCGCCCCAGGGCCGTGATTCTC
>VZRO01007208.1:207555-218347 GCA_013397915.1 Daphoenositta chrysoptera | reverse complement strand
GGGTGGGAGGGGGTGGAGGGGTTTATCCCATGTTTGTGAGGAAACGGAGGGTGGGAAGAGCCGTGAGGAACTACCTCTGTCAGTGTTTTCAGTGAATATGAACGGAGGAGAGGCCTGCTCGGGGTGCAGGGCGTTAAGTGGCCTCAGCGTTGCTGCATGGTGCTGCACTAGGAGCCTTGGTTGAGGTGCAAAAGCATAATCTTATAATGCACTCGTTATCACAGATTTTTTCTTCTATAGTGTTTAAAATTGGCCATAAGAAGAGTTTCTTCACAAGAGGGGTAATTAGACATTGCAAGGGGCTGCCTAGAGGGCTGGTGGAGTCACCAGCCTCGAAGGTATTTAAGGATATAATGCACTTAGTGCCATGGTCTAGTTGTAGAGGTGGTATTTGGTCATAGATTGGACTCAGTGTCAGAGGTCTTTTCCAAAATATTTGTGATTCTGAGGTTTTTGTGTTACAGTGCATTGTGGGTTTTTTTTCTATGTGTGTTAACAATACCAAAACCACTGCAATGAGATTTGTCTTAGAAGACACAACCTTACTTTTCCCTGTGCAGAACCTGAGTGGTGCAGTGATTTCTCTATGCCCCGGGGTTCTGATGTTCAGCACAGAAATGCCAAATGTGAGGATGTTTCTCTTCGGGAGCTGCTGCAGCACTTGATGGTGACATCAGTGCACTGCAGAAAAATGCAGTGAGGGATTTGGAGCAATCTTCTTCGCTATCTGTCCTTTCTTAGTGGTGCTGGACTTGGTTCCAGAACTTCATAGCTGCAAATCGGGCTGTGGAGCTTAACTCAAAGCCAAGATGCATCATAAGCAGCTCAAGATCAAAGATGTGTTAATCTCTCAGGATTTTTTTTTTTTTGCATAATTGAGAAAATCTCACTTTTACTGAAACAATGATGTATTTTAGATTTCCAGAAACAGCCTTGCTGCAGCATTTGTTGCTACAAGAAGCCTCCATGCCTCCAAACCATGCTTTCAGAAAACTGGTGAGTCTGAGAAAGGTCTTGAGCATGGTTTAAGAATTTGGTCTGTCAGACAAAAAGGGATTAGAGTAGGGTGAGTGTTAGTTGAGAGCAGTTGAGGACATTTATGTTCTGAGAGTATCTAAGTGAACTGTTACCAGGTCACATCCAGCAAACTGCACTTTAATAACTTGACGGTGCCCTCAGAGCAGGGAGTGGCCATGGCCAAGCTTACTTAGTTTAGCTGTTCCACTAGGATTCCAGTCACCTGCAGCATTATTTGAAAATTATTTGAAAAATTAGTGCCCTGGATTGGAGTTGCCTGTAACAGAATGAAGCAGTGGGTGACTTTCCCAGGCCTGCCTGGGTTTGACCTTTTGTCCTTGAGCACAACTCTTTTTGCTGCCAGCAGTTTGGTGTTTAGAGAAGGCAGCTGCACTGCATAGCAGTGTGTTTGGCAGTGCTTCACGCACATTTTTTGAAGGGGTTTAAGGTGATTAAGGGCATTACTAGAAAATAAGTTTTACGGTGTTATTTACCGTTTCTCAGCTGAGGAGGTAGCAAGCTGTTGTAAGTCAGATTGAAGAAATATGGAGATATTTTTTATATTTTATATCAAACAACTTGCTCCTGAAACATAATGAAGTTCATTTATATAGGTGTGGATCTTGGATTACAAATTTGAAAGGGTGTTCTGATGCATCCAAGGCTAAGTAACTGCTCTGCAAGCAGGCCTGTTCTGCCTGGAATAAGGCTGATTAATTAATCTAATTGCTTTCTAGGGAGAGACAGTGTAGGACATAATCAGGAAAGTAGAAAACTACACCGTCAGCCCTGTTTTGGTTGAAGCTGGCTGGTAGTGATGAGTTGAAGCTGCTTTTAGTAGCTGGGAATACAGAGGCTGGTATTTATCTTATCCTAAGTAAAGGTGTTGCTAGCTAGAATTGGTGCAGCTGAGAAAGGCCGCTTTGTGAGTAGGAGGCAGGCTTGCTGCGTGGTTATTGTACCTCAGGGTGCAATAATAATAATAATCTGATCTGAAACGTGTCTCCAGGTACGGCTGAGGTGTCCTCCATTCTGGAGGAGCGCATCCTGGGAGCCGACACCTCGGCTGAGCTGGAGGAGACGGGCCGCGTGCTCTCCATCGGGGACGGTATCGCCCGCGTGTACGGCCTCAGAAATGTCCAGGCAGAAGAGATGGTTGAATTCTCTTCTGGGCTGAAGGTAAGTGGTCATTAAAGCAGTTCCTTTACCACAGAAATACTAAAAAGACAGTTTTTTAGGAAGAACCCGAGACTATGCTTGGAGGTATCACGACAAACATTGCGTTAACTTCATTGCAACTTTATTATGTAGGAACTGGTGATTTCTTTTAATTTGTAACACTTCTGGATTACAATCAGCATCTGATTCTCAGCATCTGATTCTCAGCCAGTATTTGAGCTGTCTTAATTTAGAAAGTAAAAGAACTAACCTGGCATTGGTTTTTCTCTTTGGTTCCAGGGTGTCTTTTCTGTTTGCTGTTTAATAATGGCCTCTCTGTTTCAATACATTATGCAGCTTGCTGGCTTCTTGTAGCCCTAACAGTGGGTTAGAGTTAAGAACCTGTTTCAAGAGTACCGCAACAGGTCTTTGAGCATTTTTAATGACCTGTCTCACCTTGGGCAGAGAAGAAGCCAGTGCTTTTCCCTTGTCCAGCTTGTAGGCAAGGGAGTAATTATGTACTTGAACCTTGCTTACCCTTTCTGTTCTTTTTAGAGAAACGAGTGTCTTGAGTGGTAGGCTGCTGAGGTATAATTGGTAGGTTGAAAGCTTAGGCAGGTTCTCTAGCCCATGTGGAAGGAAATAGATACTTTGTACATAAAGGCAGAACCTTGACTATTGCCATAAATAAGCTTGAGGTAGATCATGTAGGATTTTGTACACAGTAGAATAATCATGTTGATATTGAAGTTTTTATGCATGTCAGTATGGATTTTCTCAGGGTAATGTGATCTCTGTCCCAGGGTATGTCCTTGAATTTGGAGCCCGACAACGTTGGTGTTGTCGTGTTTGGTAACGACAGACTGATCAAGGAGGGGGATGTTGTGAAGAGGACTGGTGCCATTGTGGATGTTCCAGTGGGGGAGGAGCTGCTGGGCCGCGTTGTAGATGCCCTGGGCAATCCCATTGATGGGAAGGTAAGTGTAGCTGGGTGTTAACTACCTCTGCTTCTCACTGTGTGATGCAGACCTCAGCAGCTTTTCTTCTCTTTTAAGGGCGCTATTGCATCTAAGACACGTAGGAGAGTTGGCTTGAAAGCCCCTGGGATCATTCCCAGGATCTCTGTGCGTGAGCCCATGCAGACTGGGATTAAGGCTGTGGACAGCTTGGTGCCCATTGGTCGTGGCCAGCGTGAGCTGATCATTGGTGACAGGCAGACCGGGTAGGTTAAATGCTCAATCCTAAAATGTTCCTTAAACAGAGACTTGGGTACAGTGTGTGCCAGGGTACAGGGCTGGGTAGGGGCTGGGAGAACCTTGGGCAGCTTAACTTAGCAGCCTCTCGGTTCCACAGGAAAACTTCAATTGCAATTGACACAATTATCAACCAGAAACGATTCAATGATGGCCAAGATGAGAAGAAGAAGTTGTACTGTATCTATGTTGCAATTGGCCAGAAGAGATCCACTGTTGCTCAGCTGGTGAAGCGGCTCACTGATGCAGGTATGGATTTTTGGATTTGGTTGAGCCTAATGACACCTAATGTTTGGCAACTAGTGACATATCCTGTTCTCATTGCAATGCTTAATACTGCTGTGACCTCTCCTGGCTGCAAGGGTAGACAGAATTCTTACTAAGTGAGTGAATTACTTAATTTTGTGAACAAGAAATTTCTATACATATCTGGGGAAAAATAACCCTCATTTTTGCTGTATCACAATTACGAAGATTGTTTTGAGGCCCCCAAACTGCTGCATTGTTTCTGGAAAAGTCACCCTGTGGTTTTAAGGTTTTTTTCAGCAGAGGTGAAAGCTTCATCCTGGCAGTCAGGCAGGCCTGGTGACAAGCTGTGGCCTTCAAGTTGTCATGGACTTGGCATTTGTCCCATGTGTTCTATGTGCCAGTCAGTGTGATTGGCAGCTGCAAATTTAGTGAAGAGCTTTCACTGCCCAAACACAAGGCATTAAATGGTAACATCTCTTCAGAGTCAGTGACCTCCATGACCAAGGCTCCATGTGTAACAGAGCTTGCAAGATTTCAGGCACTTTGACTCTTGCCTGCTGGTCCTGGCATCTATCACAGAAAAACCCACATTTTAAGGACAGTAATTTGTTTGAGACTGTGTAGCAAAGGGTTGTACTTTCCTTGCAGCAGCCAGGAAACCATGGGCTTTCAGTGTGAGTTACTTCTAGAACAAAAGCTTGTCTTGGTTTTAAGCTTTATTTTAAATGGGAAAGAAGTCTGCAAATATTAGATGTTAGCTGCCACAGACTTGCCCTTGTGACTTCCTGAGTCAGTGTTGCTAGCACACGTGTTGAGCTGGTGTGCTGGGCTTTCCTGTAGCAGTGCAGTGACACTGCCTGGACTTGGTCCAGCACTGATTCTTGACTTGCTTTGTTGTGTTTGCTGCTTTGGGCGTGGTGAGGTAACGCACTCAGAGGTGTCTCCGATCCTTTCCAGATGCCATGAAGTACACCATCGTGGTGTCTGCCACAGCCTCCGATGCAGCACCCCTGCAGTATCTGGCTCCCTATTCAGGCTGCTCCATGGGGGAGTACTTCAGAGACAATGGGAAACACGCGCTCATCATCTATGATGACTTGTCCAAGCAGGTCAGGAGCCTTCGGTGTAGGCCTCATGGTGTGGCGTGGGTGTTTGTGGCTGTAGGATCACCTCAGGTTTGGAAATGCAGTGTTCAGTGCTGAGCTCTGAGGGCTGTCCTTGCACCACGCAGGCCGTTGCCTACCGTCAGATGTCCCTGCTGCTGCGCCGCCCCCCGGGCCGCGAGGCCTACCCGGGTGATGTGTTCTACCTGCACTCCCGGCTGCTGGAGAGAGCCGCCAAAATGAACGACTCCTTCGGGGGCGGCTCTCTCACCGCCTTGCCCGTCATCGAGACTCAGGCTGGGGACGTGTCTGCCTACATTCCTACCAACGTCATCTCCATCACCGATGGACAGGTAGGGCTTCCTCACAGTCCAGCGTCTCCGTGGACCTCAGGGGTGGTCTCTGAGGAGGCCTCCAGGCGTCTGAACAAGCTAATGATACAATTCTGTCCTGCAGATTTTCTTGGAAACTGAGTTGTTCTACAAAGGTATCCGTCCAGCCATCAATGTTGGTCTGTCTGTGTCCCGTGTGGGGTCTGCTGCTCAGACCAGGGCTATGAAACAGGTAACTGTGAAACTGCTGTTTGTCCTCATGCTAGAGATAAATGATGTGTAGGCCTTCCAAGCCATTTCATCCTGATGAGCTGTGAACAGAGAGGGAATAAAGCTTTGGGTTTCTTAGTGTTACGAAATTATAAAAGAACAAACTTTAGAGATCTCTTAGTACTTCCATTGCCTGCTGAGAAAGGTGTGGAAGAAAGGGAAATAGTATCTGCATAAAGATGTAGGACTAAGTTTTGATCTGCTGAACTGGGTATTGATGACATAGAAGTAGGGAATGCTCTCTTAACCCCGGGCTTTTAGTCCAGGCATGGAAATAGAGAGGTTTAGTATTAACACTTGCTGTTTCAGGGAGAAATAGCATGCTTATGGTAATGGTGCCTTAATCCCTGTTGTTAAAATCAGAGCCGAACACGGTTAGAAGGGAAAAAGGGGTTTTTCCCTGGGTGTTTATTTCAAGGATCCCTGGTGCACTCTGTCCAGGTGGAACACTCCCAACATGCACATTGAAATCCTCACCCCAAAATGCTCCCCCACAATGGATCGGGTATAGAATTATAGGTGTTACAAATTAGCACATCTATCAAAGATTCCCCAGTGAGTGAGGCCAAGTGAACCCACCTCCCCAGGAACCCTCCCCTGGCCAGACCCATCTTTGAGTTTACAAAATGTGTTCAGAGAGGACCTTGGTGTCTGAGTCTTCTAAACTCAACAAAACATCAGGTCTAGGAATGTAGGCTAAAAAGAAACACCAAGTATACAAAAGGGTACAAAGGTATATAAAAGAGGTAAAAAAGAAAAGGCAAATCATTATGGCATCACTCCTAACTCAACAAAATATTAAGTTTAGGAATGTAGGCTAAAAAGAAACACTAAGAATACAAAAGGCTGTAAAGGTATATAAAAGAGGTATAAAAGAAAAGGCAAAAAACCATTATGGCATCAGTAAAGGGTGGGATTTTTAGAAATGCTTATAATTGTCTGTCAGTTTTTAGATTGACTTGTCTGGAATGCGTGGCAGAGCTGACTGGTGACAGCTGTCAGCTGCAAGATAGCCCTCAAACTGGTAGAGACACTTGCAGGTGGTCACGGTGGCTCTGACCTGTCCCCGCAGGTGGCAGGCACCATGAAGCTGGAGCTGGCCCAGTACCGCGAGGTCGCTGCCTTCGCCCAGTTCGGCTCGGACCTGGACGCCGCCACGCAGCAGCTGCTGAACCGCGGCGTGCGCCTGACAGAGCTGCTCAAGCAGGGCCAGTACGGTAAGGGCCCGGCCCGGCAGCTCTGCGTGCCGTCAGTGCCTCGTGCTAGCGGGGCTGGGCAGGGCCGGCATTTACTGCGTCTCTTCTGTGCACGTGGGAAACGCAGATTTGCTTGAACCGAGCTCTCCGTGTGCACCTGGACTTAAGGAGTCTGTAGTCTGATGGGTCCTGATGGAAGAGTTCCAGTGGTGTGAGTGCTGTCTTTTCCTGCAGTTCCCATGGCTATTGAGGAGCAGGTGGCAGTCATCTATGCTGGTGTAAGAGGTCACTTGGACAAGCTGGAGCCCAGCAAGATCACAAAATTCGAGAGTGCTTTCCTAGCTCATGTACTGAGCCAGCACCAGGCACTCCTCTCCACAATCAGGTATGTAGTTTGCTTTATTGCAAGGGTATTAATATCTGGAGTGCAGATAATGGTCATTGAACTATTAATTCAGTGTATCCTAGAACATCAGGTCTTCAGCTGGCTGTATCAAAACTGAAGGTTAAATCAACTTTCCTACCATTCACCTTTCCCAGCTTCAGCTCTTAGGAAATGCAGCTGATGCTTGAAATGAACCTATTTGCAATGTCTTTCCTCTAACCTGTTTCTGAAATCACTTGAGTCAGTTCCCGTATTTTGGACAGCTGTAAGCTTTTGGGGTGTTGTGGGTTAAGTGCTGCTGAGTGAACTCTTGGGGATTGAGTATTTCCATAGCCCCGTCCAGGAAACTGGTCCTGGCTTTTTTTGTCATGAGGCAAATCATGTGCCTTCTGTCTCTGGGGCACAGCTCTGTAGGTAGGGCCTTGTTGGGATACATACAGCTGTTCTGAAGGATTTAGTTGACAAACTGCAGTTCTTAAACAGAACTGGCTCTTTTAGGAAAAGGGATGTTCTGTCAGTGGGATGGTTTCATGCACCAAACAACTGTGTTCATTTATCTACTGAATTTGTTAGAAACAGGGATGTTTGTTGTAAAGCCTCTGTGTTTGTCTCGGGGGTTGACCTTGGTTTGATTGCCATGTCAGAAATTTAACTGAGCTCTTCCCACAGGACCGAAGGGAAGATCTCTGACCAGACAGAAGCGAAGTTGAAGGAAATAGTCACAAATTTCCTGGCTACTTTTGAGGCATAAACTCTTAAAACTGTGCAAGCAGACCAGGCTGTTGTGATCCAGTGTTCCAGCTCCGTCAAAGACGAAAGCATGTGCGACTTGAATGTACAGATCTCGGTGAGAATAAAGGTTCCATGTAAAAAGGCTCTGTTCTGAATGTAAAAATACTGTGTTCTGAGTGATTGCCTTTTGTTTGTTCTTCTGTCTGGCTCTTGGCCTGTAGATCCACAGAGCTGAACTCCCCTGGACACAGCCCTGCTAGAGGAACTATGGAAATTGGGTATCTTTAGTGGTTGAGTCAGCAAACTCCCCTCACATGAACCAGGACGGTGGTAGAGCTGAGGGACCTTCTCGGTGTTAATCCTTTGTTCCAGGCAGCTTGTCCTCTAGAAAGGCAATGCTGCTGGGGAGGCAGCTTGTGCTGTCCTGTCACAGGGGTAACCCACTGGACTTCACAGGAGTCTCTTAACTGCCTGACACTGTGACAGCGCATTTCTTGGAATTGCTGTCTGACCCATCCTGGTGCCAGGCCTTTGGAAGACTGGGCCTTACGTCTCAGGACAACTGCAGGTGCAGCTGTCACAGTAGTAATAGAAATATAAATCCTCGAATCCCAGAATGGTTCTGGTTGGAAGGGACTTTGAAGATCATCTTGCTCCACCCTCCTGTCATGGGCAGGGACACTTTACGCTATTCCAGGTTGCTCCAAGCCCCGTCCAGCCTGGCCTTGAACACTTCTAGGCATGGGGCAGCCACAGCTGCTCTGGGCAACCTCTGCCAGGGCGTCTGCAGCCTCACCACTCTCGCAGATGAGAATTTCTTTCAGATATCCCATCTAACCGTGGGCTCTTCTCACTATGAAGCCATTGCTCCTTGTCACTCCAGGCCCTTGTAAACAGTGTCTCTCCACCTTTCTTGTCAGCTCCCTTCAGGTACTGGAAAGCCACAATTGGGTCACCCAAAGCCGCCTCTTCTGCAGGCTGAACAAGCCCAATTCTCTCAACCTTTCCCCCCAGCAGAGCTGCTCCATCCCTCTGATCATCTTGATTCACTCCAACAGCTCCAGGTCCTTGTGCTGTTGTTGCCCAGGGCTGGAGCAGCTCTGCAGGTGGGGTCTCACCTCAGGGGCAGAGGGGCAGAATCCCCCTCCCCTGCTGCCCACGCTGGGGCTCAGCCCAGGGCAGGGGGTTCAGGGCTGGGGCTGCACTGCTCCTGATGTGTGCACTGCTTCAAGTTCCTGTACAGGACTGTCCTGCCTCCCAGTCCAAACCTGGGGAGATACAGGTTGCACAGTATTCTGTTGTTAATGGCCTGAGTGCTTTGAGAGAGTGGGCTCTGCAGTACTGGGGGAAAATAAACACACAGAGTCCAGAGATGTCAGATGCCTTTCTGGGAACAGTTAGTGCTGTGCTCCAGGAGGAGCGGCTCCTGTGCAGATCTTTGGTCTTCTACCATCTTATTTCTTTTCCCCCATAGCCCCAGAAGAGGTGGCTGGGGGGCTTCACAGGTGTGAGGGAATGCTGCTGTGGCACATTTCTGCTCTGATCTGCCCAACAGCACTTGTTCTTTCCAGGGCAGCTTTTACAGCTTGTGACCGTGTTCCTGCCCAGTGACTAAACCTCAGTTACTATCTGGTGTTGCTGTGCCATGTTTTGCTTACAGGCTGCTTTAGTTGGACAGCCCTGAGCTCAGGGGTGTCTTTAGTCCAAAACTGCACAGAGATGTATATTTTTCTAGTAACATAAATATTCCAAGGTTCCAGTTTCTGCCTTCTTGCTGCTGTGATGCAGGAAGGTGGTAACGTCCTCATGGAAGCACCGTGTGGTAAATGCATCCAGTCGGGTCAGAGTGAACGTCAGTGGATGAAGGTTTTGGAGGATGGGTCACAGGTCCCTAGTAGTGCCATGGGCTGCCCTGGCCAAGAGGTGGGGCTGGGGAGCTGGGAAATGGCCAGTGGATCACAGAATCTCAGTGGGTTGGTTCAGAAGGCACCTTGAAGAGCATCTACATCCACCCGCTGCCGTGGGCAGGACACCTCCCACTATCCCCGGTTACTCCAAGCCCCATCCAGCCTGGCCTTGGACACTGCCAGGGGTGGGGCAGCCACGGCTGCTCTGGGCACCCTGTGCCTCACCCTCCTCACAGGGAGGAATCTCCTCCCAGTATCTCATCTAACGCTGCCCTCTCAGTGGGAAGCCATTCCCCCTTGTTCCGTTACTCCGTGCCCGTGTCCAAAGTCCTTCTCCAGCTCTCTTAGAGCCCATTGAGGTGCTTGATGTGGATTCATGGGGAGGCTTTGTGCTCTCTTGTGTCAGGACACTGCACAGGGTTAGTTGCCTAAATCAGCCTCAGGTTACAATTGAGCAGATTTATTTCAGTAAGTCGAAAATGCCTTTTTTTTACATTACTGGAGTGTTGTAGCTGTCCCTGTGTTCAAGCAGAGGCAGCACTGAGGGCAGTGGGTGTGATTGGGGCGTTTAAGCATGTAGTTTCATATCGCTGCTTTTGTATTTTCAAAGCATCGCTCAGAAGTCCCTCAAGGAGTGCCTCGTGTCTGGCAGTGGCCCCTGATAAGCCGTGGGTGACGCGGGATGTGTGTTGTGAGGGAGGGTTATGTGTGCTCAGGAGCGGCCGGGGAGAAAAGGCTGGAGAAAAGGAGGCTCAGGGGGGCCCTTGTGGCTCTGCACAGCTCCCTGACAGGAGGGGGCAGCCGGGGGGTCGGGCTCTGCTCCCAGGGAACAGGGACAGACCAGGAAACAGCCTGCAGCTGTGCCAGGAGAGATTTGGATTGGATATTAGGAAAATGTCTTGACCTAGAGGATTTTCCCAGGGCAGTGGTGAAATCCTCATCCTTGGATTAAAGAGTGCTGTGGATGTGGATGTGTGGGGCATGGGTTAATGGTGGGCTTGGCAGTGCTGGGCGAAGGGTTGGACTCGATGACCTTGGAGGTCTCTTCCAACCGAAGTAATTCTATGAGTCTGTGACACCTTCCCAAAATACTCCGGCAGCTCCGAGGCGGGCGGGCAGGGCCCTGCAGGTGGCGTGGGCACGGCTGTGCGGCCGCCGGCCGAGCTGGCCCCGCTCCGCTCCGCTCCGCC
>VZRO01007208.1:184579-207459 GCA_013397915.1 Daphoenositta chrysoptera | reverse complement strand
CAGCAGGATGCGGGAGGCGCGGTTCAGGGACCACTTCTGGGTGAGCGGGAGCACTGCGGGACCGGGGCAGCGGGGGCAGGGCCAGCCGGAGCCGGCGGGGCACAGCTGGGGGTGGAGGGATCGCTGCTCTCTGGTTAGAGTTGGCTCCAGAGCCAACGCTCATGGTCGTGGGGTGACTTTGCTGAGTGCTCTGGGTCGATGAAATACTGTCGCAGGGTGCCCAGAGCAGCTGTGGCTGCCCCATCCCTGGCAGTGTCCAAAGCCAGGTTGGACGGGGCTTGGAGCAGCCTGGGACCGTGGAAGGTGTCCCTGCCCATGGCAGGGGGTGGAATGAGATGGTCTGTAAGGTCCCTTCCATCCCAAACCATTCTGGGACTCTGATTCCCCAGCAGGCACTGCCCGCCCGTGCACATCCTGAGAGTTCTGTCTTTACAACCTGCTCCACGCAGCCAAGAATAATCCCAGCAAGTGGCTGCTGCCTTGCTGGAGGAAGTCAGTGCCAGGTTGAAGGGTTGGATAACGTTAAGTGGCCATTGGTGAACTACTTGGAGACACCATGGCCAAAAATGTTCTCTTGATGTGGAGCTAATCCCAGACTAGAAGCAAGTCACTTGGTGTGGTGCTGCTGCCAGCTGCTGAGCCATGGAGGAAAACCCACAGTTCGGGGAAAACCACAATTTAGTCTTTTCACTCTGAATTATGCTTTTATAAAAGGAGAAGTGTCGGAAACCCACATATCTGCTGCAAAATTTCAGCTCTGTGGCTACTCAGTTCCTCTTGTGGTGGACCTTCATTCCAGGTATTGGCAACCAGGAAATAAATTACCAAATTTGGTCTTTTGGGGCTGAAAATCTTCATCTGTGAATGGTGCTGGGGGTTTCCCAGATGTTGCCTGGAAGCTGCTCCTATCGTGTAGGATGTGGGAGAGAAGCACAGGCCCCAGGAAGAGCTGGCACCATGTTTGGGGCTCCTGAGTGTTGAGGGATAAGTGCAGAGCACCAGGCTCACCCAGCATCATTAGCGAGTTAACTGGCAGAGGGTTGTCAAATATGTAAATCCTACACAGGTATGAAGCCTGTCGTGGAGAATAAAGCCAACTTTGCATCTGGCAGCTGCTTCCCAGCTATTTGTTACGGAGAAGTTTTCCAAGGTCCTCCCTTAGCTTTGCAGACGTGCAGAGGGAAGGTTTTGAGGGTGGTGGCAGCAGCCCCCGGGCTGGGGGAATAACTGTGATGCCGGGAAGGCTGAGTAGACAGCGTTTGTCGTGCCTCAGTGGCACGTTGGATTGAAGAAGAGCTGCTTGCCGCAGGGCTGACTTCAGCTGTTTCTGCCCGGTTTGTTCCTCTCCAGCTGTGGTGTGGTGCTTTTTGAAGGAGGATCCTGGACGAGGGGGCTCAGTGGGAGAAAACACCAGGACAGGAGCAGCCTCCAGCCCCCAAGGCAAGGCGGATCTGGGGCGTTGTGTGGAGCGCTCACTCCTGCCTGTCCCCTTTTATTGCAAACACGGCTGTTTCCTGAATAATCCCTCATTCTTGCTGAGCCCCAAAACACTGGCGCTGCCAGGGATTTTCTCTGGCTTTTGTCCTTTCTGAAGCCGTTATGCTCCAAGCCCCCTGACCGAGGAAATGTGCCAGGGCAGGCAGCTGGGGTGGAGGCTGGATGGGAACGTGATGGATGTGACTCAGTGGAGAGACTGAGGCCCCTCTGCGGTCGTTGGGCCCATGGAAAAGGCAGGTACCACCCCAGGCAGCCGCCACACCACGTACTGGTGACTGTGCATCAGCTGTGAGCGCTGGGGAGGAGGGAGGGAATAAGGGAAGGGAGAAAAAAACAAGTCAAGATGAGGTGTGGAGGGCTGCACATCCAGCTTCTGCCTGCTGCTGAGTGCTGTGAGTGGGCACACACTTCCTCCTGCAATTTTCCTCTTAAATTACTTTGCGTAAGGCAAAAATAGGAGAAGTCTTTGCCGAAGCAAGTGATTTCTTAGAATCATAGAAACGTAGAGCAGTTTGGGTTGGGAAAGACCTTGCAAATCATCTAGTCCACTACCCTATTATAGTCAGGGACACCTTCCACCAGACCAGGTTGCTCCAAGCCCCGTCCAGCCTGGCCCGGGACACTTCCAGGAGTGGCGTAGCCACAGCTTGTGGGGGTAACCTGTGCCAGTGCTTTAATACCCTCATCATAAACAATCCAAACAATTCCTTCCTTATACTTAATATGAGTCTCCCCTCTTGTAGTTTAAAACCATCGTTCCTTGTCCTATCATTGCAAAGAGCTTGGTGAGGCACAATTTTCATCTTCTATAGGTTCTTCACCTGTCAGATAAGGTGAGATCAGGAGAGTCAGTGCTGCATGATCCTGGGCAGGTGGCAGATGCTGCCACACTTCGTTCTTCAGTGGTGATGCTGGCTCAGCTTCAGATCTGCTGGTCCAACAAAATGTCCATGTCTTTTTTTTTTTCCCCCAAATTAACTCATCATCCCACTTCAACTATTCCTAAATACTGGTTAAAATGTATGTCACTCTGTCGGGAGCAAATTTCTCAGTGGTTAAGACAGCCTGATGAGAAGGAGGAGACTTTGGGAGTGCTCCAGGGGAGGTATGCTCCAATTTACAAGACAAAGTCTAAAAAAATGTCGAAGCCCTCAAAATGTAGGCCAGTTTTGGTACTCAATCTTCCAGCTTTGAAATGTGGCTGGTTGTGAGCGATGACCTCCAAATTTCTTTGTGGGGATGGGATGGTAAGGGTGAGGGTGGGCAGGCCCTGGCACAGGGTGCCCAGAGCAGCTGTGGCTGCCCCTGGATCCCTGGCAGTGCCCAAGGCCAGGCTGGACACTGGGGCTTGGAGCAGCCTGGGACAGTGGGAGGTGTCCCTGACATGGCAGGGGTGGCACTGGATGGGCTTTAAGGTCACTTCCAACCAGAACCACTCTTGGATTCTGTGATTGTGTGCTAAGCTGCAGCCCACCCTTTGCTCTGTCGGGGTAGCAGGGCTCTACTTCTGGCCTCACCTGGGGGCTGATTTAGTTTTAAACCTCCCCAGTTCTTGTTCCTTCGGTGGGTGCTGTGTCTGTTCCTGCACCAGCTCCCGTTCACTGCTGGAGCTGATGATATTCCTGATGTGCTTTGTTGGGAAAGCACGGGGCCACTTGGCTCTCTGCACTGGCATTTGCTCATGCTCTTGTGTCTCAACACAAGATGATAAATCTTCTTTATTTTTTAATTTTAGTATTTCTTTATTATTTTCTTAAATACAGAGGTTTGCTCTCTGGCACCCCACTGCAGCTCCTGCTTGCTCAGGGACTGAAGTCAGGACATGCCTGAAGCTGAGCATTTTTTGCCCTACATGCTCTGACTCCCATGTCACTCCTTCCCACAGGCTGTGTCCTGCCTGCCTGTGAGAGAGCTGTGCAAAACCAAAAATACCCCAAAGCTTGTGTTTCTTGCCCTTCCCCTGCCTGTAGTGACTGCCACAAGTTGGGCAAGTGTGATGCTTTGTTTTCATTTGTTTTTGCAATCTGCTCTTCTTCTTTCACTATGTGAGGTCTTTTCTTTCACTTTTTTCACTTTCTTACTACATGCCTTGCTCTCCACAAGCTCGTTCTTGCACATGTTTCGGGTAACCCAACAGCCTTGGGTCTCATCACCGCACTTTGGTGCTGTAAAACCACGTGGTAAAAATCGAAATGACGATAATGCTCAGAACCATTCTAATTCTGATCTGTGGGCTAACAGGTTGCAACTCGGAGAGTGGAATTTTGGTAATTTGGTTTTAATGAGACAATGCTCTGCTCCCTGCAGTGTGTTTAGCGACGCTGCCGAAACAATCCGTGGCAGGGGAGGACGCAGCCCTGGGTTCCTGGGTTTATTCCCTGGCTGCTGACTGATGGTGTGATGCTGGCTGGTTTACTTCCCCTTTCCCCTGCTTGTCCTTCTCTAAACGGGGACTGGCTTGGTGGAACTTAGCAGCAGCGTTGTGAAATCCCCAGGTCATTTCAAAGGAACAAGGTGGGGTTTGTGGGAAGAAGAGGTCATTGCATCGAGGCAGGATGGTCCTTTGCTTTTGGTGTCTCTGGGACAAGCAGGGAAAGTGTCGGCTTAAGGGGAGGAAACTTCAAATGGAAAATTACTAATCAAAAAGCTGCTTTTTGCAGGATGCTGGTCCGAGGTGGGTGGATTTGCAGCGAGGCCTTTTCCTCCGTGTGATGAGTTTTGTCTGTCCTGTTGTACCCTCCTGGTTATGGGGTGGGGAGGAACTGCAAACTCATGCAGCCTCTCCTCACCATGCTCCCTGCAGGCACCAGCACAAGCACTTCTCTTTGTCTCAGGAACTTCTGCAGGACACCGAGCGATTTTGAGGCTGCACTGTGAGCAAGGACCAGTTACAGTTGCACAGTGTTTCCGACTACTAAAATAGTCACCGGCTTCTGGTGCCTTTCTCTAAGCACACAAGGCTGAGGGAACTTACTGAGAGCTTGGAATAGATAGAGATCTTTCAAGAGATGGTCCATGAACAAGTGCAGTGCCTCAAAACTTTCAGTTTGGGAAGGTTGGGACAGACTGATGGAGGGCAGGAGGGCTCTGCAAGGGGACCTGGGCAGGCTGGACCCAGGGGCTGAGGCCGGGGCTGTGAGGAGCAACAAGAAAAAGTGCCAGATCTTGCCCTTGGGCCACCCCAGCCCCTGCAGCTCCGGGCTGGGGCAGAGGGGCTGGAAAGGCCCTTTGGGAAAGGCCCTGGGGTGCTGTGCCAGCGGCTGGACAGGAGCCCAGGGGTGCCCAGGTGGGCAAGAGGCCGATGGCCCCTGGGCTGTCCCAGCCAGGGGTGACACAGCCCCAGGGCAGGGCCCGGCCCGGTGCTGGCACTGCTGGGGCACCTCCAGCGCTGGGGACAGCTCTGGGCCCTCGGGACAAGAGAGACCCTGAGGGGCTGGAGCGTGTCCAGGGCAGGGAACGGAGCTGGGAAGGGGCTGGAGCCCCAGGAGAGCTGAGGGAGCTGGAAAGGGGCTCAGGCTGGAGAAAAGGAGGCTCAGGGGGCCCTTGTGGCTCTGCACAACTCCCTGACAGGAGGGGGCAGCCGGGGGGGTCGGGCTCTGCTCCCAGGGAACAGGGACAGGAGCAGAGGGAACGGCCTCAGCCTGGGCCAGGGGAGGTTTGGATTGGATATTAGGAAAAATTCCTTAATGGAGAGGGTTATTAATCTTAGGAACAGGCTGCCCAGGGCAGTGGTGGAGTCCCCATCCCTGGTGGGGTTTAAAAACCCTGTGGATGTGGCACTTGGGGACGTGGGTTAGTGGTGGGCTGGGCAATGCTGGGGAGTGATTGGACTTCATGGTCTTGGACAGCTTTTCCAACTTAAAGATTTCCATGTTTCTCCAATGCCATTTGCTTCATAGGGTGTGTGTCTGCAGGGGTTTTCCATGTAAAGTGGGGCAGAAGATGGAAACATCAAGCTCAGCAGCTTGCTGTGACTCAGAGCGGATCATGACGTGCTTTCACATCCCCACCAGAGCATTTTAGCCCCTCTTTTGGCTGAAAGTGTAACCAAACTCCAAAACATCACAAGCAGCACACAGATTCCTTCTCCTTGCTGAGTCCATTGGGTGCAAATCAATCCAGGAGATCAGGGAAGTGGGGTGCATGTCCTGCGGGCTCGGGAAGCATCAGGTGCTGCTTTGTCACCTTGAAATCATCCGGTTGCAGTTTCCATGGGCTGTCCTCTAAATAGCACGTGGGCTCAGAGCTCTGCCCAGCAGGGAGGACCAGGACAGATGTGTGCTGCACAGTGGCAGGAGAGGTCCTCGTGCTCTCTTTGGGCAGGGCTTGGTGCAACTCCCCATCCTTCATATGTTTCTTTGAGTTAGTTTATTAAATTTTTAAATCTTCTCTGTGCCCTTGGCTCTGTGCTTGCCGTATTGCACTTCCTCTTCCACTGCTGTCACCAGTCCTGCCTCTGCAGCCACAGAATCCCAGAGTGGTTTGGGTTGAAAGGGACCCTCAAGCCCTTCCCATCCCCCCCCTGCCATGTCAGGGACACCTCCCACTGTCCCAGGCTGCTCCCAGCCCCAGTGTCCAGCCTGGCCTTGGGCACTGCCAGGGATCCAGGGGCAGCCCCAGCTGCTCTGGGCACCCTGTGCCAGGGCCTGCCCACCCTCACAGACAGCAACTCCTTCCCAATATCCCCCCCAGCCCTGCCCTCTGGCCCTGGGAAGCCATTCCCTGTGTCCTGTCCCTCCAGGCCTTGTCCCCAGTCCCTCTGCAGCTCTCCTGGAGCCCCTTCAGGCCCTGCCAGGGGCTCTGAGCTCTCCCTGGAGCCTTCTCCAGGCAAACACCCCCAGTCATGCTGGTCCTTTTGACTCTTTCTGTGCCAAACCTGCTCGGAAGGGTGCTGCAAAGGCTGATTTCACACCTTACAACCCTGCCAGCTCTGTCTGGGCCCAGAGTTCCTCCCATGGAAGCCTCCCACAGAAGGATTTAAAAGCCATGTGGATGTGGCACTTGGGGACATGTGGTGGCCTTGGCAGTGGGGAATGTTTGGACTCGATCATGTTGGAGGGCTTTTCCAACCTAAATGATTTTATGGTTCTGTGTTTCATGTAACACCTTGCACCCTGAGGTCTGGTCCAGCCTTGGCTGCTTAGGAAATACACAGATGCTGGAATGAAATCCTTCTACTGTAGGAGGAAGAGTGATAAAACAAGGAGCTTAATGCAGATTATTGGTGGATACTTCCAGTTTTCCCCTTGACGCTTCCGCCTGGCACAGAGAGCCCAAGAGTCCCAGGCAGCAGAGCAGGGTGCAGGAGCCCCCTGACCATGCAGTGGTGGGGCTCTGACCCTCCCTCCTGCCTGGGCTTGCCATGACCAGCCATTGTGCTCTGCATCCGTTTTGTTTCCTTTGAAACTGGGGACAGGAATTCAAGTTAGGCTGTTCCCGTGCTTTGCAAATGTAACGAAGACTGACTCCAGTGCAGTGTTTCCTTTTCACAGGCCTGATTAGTGAAGATAGAGAGCAACCTGAGAGCTGGTTGTGGGTTTATCAGTTCTAACCTCATTTTGGTGCTTTGTGAAGGAAGTTTTGGTTTCTGCTTAGGTCCTGCTCCACAGTTCTGTGTTCCCATGCATCCCACTGACAGAGCAGAGCTGATCTGGGATACCTGTGGATTTCCTGCCAGTCCCACTCCACCAGATCTCCCCTTCACTTCTTGCTTTCTGGTCACTGGCAGTCAAGTACTTGAATAGGGAATTCCACTTAATTAAACTCTTCCTTTATCGCAAATACCAGCCCTGTTCCTCCTCATCTATTGCACCAGGAATAAACTCTTGAGAAATCCCCTCTTCTCCTGCCCACACTTTTATGCCAGATCTCTGCATACTCTCATCCTGGCTTTGAACCACTTCCTGAATCTCTCCATCCTGCCACTATTCCTCTCAGGTTTCTCGATAACCTTTTGTGGCTTTCACTTCCTGTTGCTGAGCTTCATACCTGCTCCTACTACTGCTCCCTTTCTGCAGCCTCTTCCCCTATATTTTTCCCTGTGTTTTTTCCCTGGAAGTGTTCAAAGGCACATGGATGTGGCACTAGTCCTTGTTCCAGAAGACAACAGGTGGAACCTGCTCAGCTCACTGCTTCTGCTTCAGGCTCTGTCAAGAGTGGGAGAGTTCATGGTCTGAGCATCTCTTTGCATTATCAAAGCACTTAGGAGCCCTGACCTTATCCCAGGACAGTAAATCCTCAACAATCATACAGCAAAAATCCATTTTTTGTCGTAAGGTGCTTCCATGCATGGGAATGGGGAAAGAATGGGGTAGAGTAAGTCAGCCTACATCATTGCTGCATGTATCTTTTTCTTTTTCTTTTTCTTTTTCTTTTTCTTTTTCTTTTTCTTTTTCTTTTTCTTTTTCTTTTTCTTTTTCTTTTTCTTTTTCTTTTTCTTTTTCTTTTTCTTTTTCTTTTTCTTTTTCTTTTTCTTTTTCTTTTCCTTTTCCGTTTCCTTTTCTTTTTCTTTTTTCTTTTTCTTTTATTTCAACATGCATCAAGGCAATATATGTTTTTAAGGAATAATTTGGAAGAAAACACTGATCCTTCAGAAGTCTATGGCAAGTGTGAGTGGCATAGATGTACCTTGTCTCAAATTGCCACCATTGTTCTCATTCTGAAGTCTCTCCCACCCCAAACAGAAAAGATTTTATTTCCTACAGAGGCTCTTGCAGGCTTGCTCCCACTGAGCCATGGTCTGTGCAAATGCCTCAGGAGGTGGCAGTGGCCCTGGATTGCACTGACAAGGACATGACTCCTGTTTGTTCCTGTGTTTTCAGAGCACAGATCTGACCAGCACAGTTGGCTACGACAGCATCATTCAGCATCTGAATGATGGCAGGAAGAACTGCAAAGAATTTGAAGACTTTCTGAAGGAAAGGTAGGGAGCTGCCTCTGACAACGGGTTGGGTGGAGCCTGGAAGTGCTCTGTGGCACTAATCCTTCTCCTGGTATTCCCAGTTTGATTTCTGCCATGTTTTATTGTTCACTGTGTTAAAATGCTGTCCCAGGAAATTCACCTTTGCTGCTCACCTTGCAGAAGATCAGGTTAGAAGAGCTAGGCCTAGGAGAGGCACAACTTTGTGCTGTCTTTGTCTTCGTACATTATGAACAGATTCAGTGTTAAAAAGTGGTAGGGTTATGATGCCTGAGGTTTTAACTCTTGTATTTTTGGAATCCTGTATTCTCTAATGTGTAACTCTGAAGTTTCTTGTAGCCTTCTGACTTCAGCTCTCTGCTCATAACAAACCTCTCTGGCCCTGCTCTTCAAGGACACCCAGGCTGTGCAGGCCCAAAGCCTCTGCTGTGCAGGAAGCTGAGGGGAAATTACATCATTAGCTAAAGTTTTAATTGGGGAATTGATGCTGATATGCAAATGGACCAAACCTATAAAGGTGTGGGGAACTCGTGACTTGTTGTCCATCTTGGGGTCCATCTTGGGGTCCAGCTTGGAGCCCTTGGCTCCCCAGGGTGCACCTTTGGAGGCCTTTCCAATAAATACCCACCTTTATTCCCTTACTCCTGTCTAGGCTCTGTTTCTAGGGAGCCTCTGAAGGCATCAGTTAGGTACTGCTGTTACTAATCAAAGGAGACGACCTAAGCAGAGGTTCTGTGGCTACAAAAACAGCTGAGATGATCTGGCCATGTATTTTGCCTTTATGGTTCACCTTGTTAGCAGTGGCTAAATATGAAGAGCATTGTAGAGCACTGTACATTGAATTAGTGTCATTTTGGTAATGACAGCTGGAAAAATCCAACCTCTGACTGCACGACTCAGTACAGAGCATCCTGGAACAAACATAATGGGGAAGAACAGGAGGAGAACTGCACTTAATAGTGTCTAATGTACCTACATCTGTTCAGGCTATAATCCCATGTTCCAGGAAAATTTGGGCCTTCCAGGTGAGGAAGTGGACCCTGAGAACCAAGTCAAACCCACCCATGACAATGCAGAGAGTGCCAAAAGACTCCTCCACACCCTGTGTCCTCTTCGTTCTTGAAGGAGGTGTAGGGTGCCACTGAAGTGTCCAGCCAGGAGGAGATCAGAGGCTGGACCTGGATTTGCCATGCTCTGGACTTGGCCCAGTTGTCCAGCATGGCTGTTACACAGTTCCAGCTATGAGGAATGTGCCTGCTGGATGTTTTGCCTCAAATGAAGTTAATGGGAATGTTGTTAGAGAGAGGAAAAAACCATCCATGTATAATATATCTTTTTTTAAAATTTCCCTATTAGCTTCTGGAGTTTAATTTAGAGTTAACTTAGGTGAATTTCATTGCCAGACTCCAGAAATCAACCACATAGGAGTCTCCATCTGTGTTAGGAGTCTAGGCATTTTAGAAAGTTACTTGTTTCATCCAGTAGATATTCTAATGGCAGCCTCTAGCAGTGCTTGTTCCTTTCCACTGGCCACAGACAGCTGGGGTTGCCCACATGGAGAGAACTACATTTGGCCAAGCGGGTCAAGAAAGCTGCAAAGAACTGTTTGTTCTTACACTGCAACACATGGGCTCTCTTTTCCTCCTTCCTTTCTTTCAAGAGGGGGAGATAATATGGTCTCTTGAAGGTGTTATTTATGTCACCTCACAAGATTTGGTGTCTTCTTCGGGTGCTCTTCCTAAGTATTAGTGCCAGGTACAGTGAGTACTTACTGCCACACATTGACAGAGGGCAGTTAGTTGGGATATTGGGAAGGAATTCCTGGCTGTGAGGCCCTGGCACAGGGTGCCCAGAGCAGCTGTGGCTGCCCCTGGATCCCTGGCAGTGCCCAAGGCCAGGCTGGACATTGGGGCTTGGAGCAACCTGGGATACTGGAAGGTGTCCCTGCCATGGCAGGGGTGGCACTGGATGAGCTTTGAGGTCCCTTCCAACCCAAACCAGCTGATAATTCGTGACTCTATAATTTCTCTCGTCCTTCAACAGGGCAATTATAGAAGAAAAATATGGCAAGGAGCTCATTAACTTGTCGAAGAAGAAGCCCTGTGGGCAGACAGAGCTGAAGTAAGTTCACAGCCTTCTGTGTTTATGGGTGTCCTTGGAGCAACCAAGGAGGAAGAGAAGGAAGGAAGCTGTGGGAGACAAAACAGAATTGAAATGTGATTGGGACGTTCAGAAGATGAGCTGAAATCGTTCTCATGAATGAGCAGTGCCCAGCTGGGTTCTACTTGGCTTTGAGTTGGACCCCACCAAGTTCCCACCAGCCAGAGATTGACCAAAGCACTGTAGATGCTCGGGGGGTGGGGGCAGGTGGGTCAGCAGACAGCTGAGGATCATGAGACCTTGGGTTAACTCCAGGCAGGTTTTGTGCCAGAGGGAAGTACAGGTACTTCCTTGACTCAAACCATGCAAATCTTCAGAGCCCAGCATGCTGTGGCCACTACAGTTTGCTCCATTTCCCAAGTGACCCTCGGCGCCTTCTGCTTCCTCCTTTGTTTCTGTACTTTATACAAGCTCAGTCTGATGTTCCTTGGTCATTTACTTACAGTTTTATATTGAGGTGTCACATCAAATATTTCTGACATCTTTACTGTGCAATATTAATAGGGAGAAAATCTCCCTACTTTTCCAGCCACTGGCAAACGCATCATGTTGAAATCATTCATCTGTTCCAAATGATGGTTTTGGGAGTCTGCCTGAAACACTTGTCATGAAACTTTGAATTTTTAATAACATCCGGTGTTCAGAAAAATGTAAAATGCCTCTCAAACCAAGTGAACTGTGTTATACCTGCTGAGAGGGGAAAATGCTAGAGGTGCTAAGAGGGTAAATAAACGTGCTTTGATGTACTTTGGTCAGTGTTGAGTGAGCTCAGTTTTGGGAGAGGTGCTCTGCTGATGCCTGTGCCTGACTCTGCTTTCCCACCCTTTTTAATGCCCTGCCCATGTTTTTCAGCACGCTGAAGAGATCCCTCGATGTTTTCAAGCAACGTAAGTAATTCTTTGTGTTTGCCAGGACACTTGGCAGCGCCACAGCCTGAAGGAAACTGCTTGGGAAGAAAATCTCCTGCAGAGAAATCTCTAAAGCTGTGCAACGCTGAGGACAGGCATAGGCTGTACTGCTGGCCTGGCTCATCCCAGTGTGTGGGGTTTGGGACAAAGTGAGCCAGGGCATAGGTGGGACAGGAGACCCACAGGGCATCATTTTGGGATCTCTTGGGCTTTCAGATCCAGGTGCAGCTCAGAGGTCATCTTTATGTTGTACATAGGAAGCTGTGCATGGGAAGCTCATCTGGACTTTGTTGGACAGGTTTGTCCTCTTCACAAACACACAGTAACTCACACCTCAAACCTGGGGACAGCTCTGGGCCCCTCAGGACAAGAGAGACCCTGAGGGGCTGGAGCGTGTCCAGGGCAGGGAACGGAGCTGGGAAGGGGCTGGAGCCCCAGGAGAGCTGAGGGAGCTAGAAAGGGGCTCAGGCTGGAGAAAAGGAGGCTCAGGGGGCCCTTGTGGCTCTGCACAACTCCCTGACAGGAGGGGCAGCCGGGGGGGTCGGGCTCTGCTCGCAGGGAACAGGGACAGGAGCAGAGGGAATGGCCTCAGGCTGTGCCAGGACAGGTTTAGACTGGATATTAGGGAAATCTTTTCATGGGAAGAGTTGTCCAGCCCTGGCAGAGCTTCCCAGGGCAGTGGTGGAGTCCTCATCCCTGGAGGGATTTAAAAGCCATGTGGATGTGGTGGCTGGGGACATGGGTTAGTGTTGGCCTTGGCAGTGCTGGGCAAATGGGTGAACTTGAGGATTTTAAGAGGGCTTTTTCAACCTAAATGATTGTGTGATTGTAACTGGAGCATCTAAAAGATGATGGCCACCCCACACTGTCATGTGTCGCATCCTGCCAAGGGACCATCAGACAGCACCTTGAGGGTGAGCACTCTGCTATCCTGTGCCCAGTCCACCCCCTGCCTGATCCAGGTTTCTTTGCTGCCCCTGCAGACCTCCCCAGCACAGCTCTGCCCTCACCACTGCTGCCTGTTCACAGCTGTGGGTTTGGAGCAGCTTTGGGGGTTCAATTGTGAGCTGCCATTTGGCTCCACTCCCTTGGTGAGCTTGCTGGGATGGTGTTTCACGGTGTGGCCGCTGGCCTTCAGCAAGAGCAGCTTGAGATTGTTTTAGCCTTCATTTTTCTGTGCTCCAAGTTGTTGCCTGCTGGCCTGGGGCAGTGCAATGTGTTGAAACATGCCTAGATTTACCTGCATGAGGGGGAGAATTTTCTCAAACTAGGGGGCAGGTCCCAGCAGGACTGATCCTTACACTGGTGAGCTCAGAGGCTGCTTCAAACAAGCTGCTGCTTTTTCTTGTTTCTGAAAGGGGATGTGTGATGTGTTGTAAGTTGACTTGAGAAACAGTGTCTTTAGGAATATATATATAAATACTGAATTTATTTTCTCTTTGCAGAGATAGACAATGTGGGACAAGGTCACATCCAGCTGGCGCAAACCCTTCGGGAGGAAGCAAAGAAGATGGAGGACTTCAGGGAAAAGCAAAAGCTGCATCGGAAGAAGGTCAGGCACTGTGGGAAGACGTGCCTTCCCACGGGGTGATGATCCTGCCCCAGCAAGGGGCTGATCCTGGTGCTGTCTCATGCCTTGCCCCAGCCCCCACCACACCCCCGCTGCCTGTGCTGCTGGGAAGTGATGAGCTCCTTCCTATGTGTAGTAACTGTGTTCAACTGTGTAGTAACCTCCAACTTCCTTCTTCTCACTTCCACATCTTCTTTGTGTGCTTTTTGGGGCCAGCCACAGCACTGGAATGTTTTTGAAGCGTTTGTTTATAGCGCTGTATGATCTCCATAGGGACTGCTAAAATGGCCAAGCCTTTAAACTTCTTCTGGCTTGAGATTCCTTTGTCTGGAAAACCAGGAAAAATTGCTAGAACCAGGGACTGGTTTGGACCTAGCAGAGGGGAGTGGGCTTCCCAGTTTTGCTGGGGTCTATGGAGGTGATACAGCACTATATATTGCTAGGATTTAGTTTGTAGAGCTCCTTTGCATGCACAATTCAAGCTTAGGCAGAAGCATAAAAGATGAGTTTTGTGAAGGTGCTTTGGGTGGATGAAACACATCTCAGTGTGGTCTGTGGCTCTTCCTCCCGTAAGCCACACAGTGTGTCCTGGAGCTTTGATGGTCAGTGATGTGCTGACCCCAGGCCTGTTGTCTTCACAGATAGAGCTGATAATGGAGGCGATTCACAAAAACAGGAATCTGCAGTACAAGAAGACCATGGAGGTAAAGCAAATGTGGGGCTGTTTCTTGCCATGTGGGTTAATGCTGCTCACACACACGCACACACTCTCAGCGTTGGGACAGGCTTGAATGAGAGGGGTTTTCTCCTCTGCTGTGACTCTGTGTCTGTGTGAGTGGTGTGCAGGGTGTGCTCAGAAACAGTGAAGAGCACGCCAAGGACACGGCCAGCAGTAGCATTGAAGCGTTGGATACAAATGATTTAGAATCAGAGGATTATTCAGGTTGGAAAGCCCTCTAAGATGCTTGACTCCAAATATTTGCCCTGCACTGCCAAGCCCACCACTAACTCATCTCCCCACGTGCCATATCCCACACCTGTTTTGAGCACTCCCATGGATGGTGACTACACCACTGCCCCGGTCAGCCTGTCCCAGGGCATGAAAACCCTTTCTGTGAAGAAGTTTTTCCAAGTATCCAATCTAAACCTCCTCTGATGCAACTGGAGGCCATTTCCTCTTATCCTGTCCCTGTTCCCTGGGAGCAGAGCCCGACCCCCCCGGCTGCCCCCTCCTGTCAGGGAGTTGTGCAGAGCCACAAGGGCCCCCTGAGCCTCCTTTTCTCCAGCCTGAGCCCCTTTCCAGCTCCCTCAGCTGCTCCTCATCAAACTTGTGCTCCTGCCTGTTCCCCAACCCTTCTCTGGACATGCTCATGGACTTGACTGCCACAAGCTTCTCACTGCCATCCAAGAGCAGCCTGCCTTGCGAGGCTTTTCCCAAGCTGCAGGGCACCTCCTGTGCCATTCCCTGCTCTGCAGGCAGCCTGTTCCCTCGCAGGCCCCCCCCGAGGGGTGCCTGCATCTCGCTGTTGCTGGTGTCTGTCCTAGGCCAAGCGCCTGTACGAGCAGCGCTGCCGGGACAAGGACGAGGCGGAGCAGGCCGTGCACCGCAACGCCAACCTGGTCACGCAGAAGCAGCAGGAGAAGGTATGGGAAGTGGGTGGCCGTGGGATAGGGGAAGGGGATGTCTTTTCCTGCAGCTTGTCTGCCCCTCGGCTCTTCGCCCAGCTCTGGGTTTCGGGGTGAGTTGGGGTGGCTGGTGATGTTCCCCAGTGCGGCTGCAGTGCCACTGGGCGCTGCTCTCTCCAGGCTCTGCTCCACCTTCCTTCCCTCCCCATTTTTGGCAGCTGTTCCTGAAGCTGGCTCAGACGAAATCGGCTCTGGAGGACACTGGTGAGTGTGGAAATGCCATGTTGGGAGGGCGAGGGGAGTGTTTCCAGGCACAGGGAAGCCATGGGGTGGCTGATGGGTGAGCTCCAGCTCTTGGGTCAGGCACGGCTCCTGGGAAACACACACCCAGGATACCGGCCGTGGACAACCTCCCTGGAGAAGCCTGCGTGGCCCCACCAAGGCCATGTCCTTCTGCTTTACCTCTGATCTCCCAGCCTTTACAGGCTTCATGTACTACTTTCTAGTGAAGGGATTTTTTTATTGAATATTAATAATGGAATTACAGAATCATAAAATGACTTGGGTTGGAAGGAACCTTAAAGGTCGTCTTGTTCCAACCCCACTGCCCTGGGCAGAGACACCTTCAGCTGAAATGTGATTTGTCTCACAGACAGGAGTTACCAGCAGAGTGTGACCACACTGGAGAAGATCCGGGAAGAGTGGCAGAACGAGCACATCAAAGCTTGTGAGGTAAATGCCTGTAAACACCTCCACACAGCAGCGTGGTCCTCTGGGTTTACAATCCTGGCTGCAGACCTCAGGGACAGCGCAGATTTGTCTTCTGTATGTTCCCCTGGCAGTGAAGCAGCAGGATGTATTGCAGCTAACCCTGTGTGTCTGTCTCAAGCTTGGCTTCTGGATTCAAGGCCCCAGTGCTTCAGGGTTTCCGCTATTTTTTTATTATTTTTATTTTCCACCACCTTTTAAAATTGGCAGAGTCAAGGTAGTGACATTTTTTGCCCATTACCTGCTTGCATGTTTGGCGTGGCTGTCATCTTGAACAGCTGTGGTCACTTCTGGATACTCAGTGACTCCAGGCCAGTACATCCTAGAGCCTCAATGACAACTGGAAGAGTCTGTCTGAAACTCTGGAAGACTTTATGTGACTTTTCAGCAGAGGCTGGTGGTGGCAGGGGATGCAGGTGAAGCCATCTGCACCTGCACACTGTGCCAGGAGCTCTTCACCTTGTGTCTCACAGACCATGCAGAAGTGTGGGAACCCTTCTGAGGGGATGTATCAGCCTGAAGCAGACCGCCTCACAGAGAAGTGGTCCAGCAGGGATTTCTAGCACATGCTGGGGAATTCCAGTCTCGTAGCAAGAGCGCTGAACGCTGCTCTGCTGCTGGCCTGTGATCTGTGACTGAGGGATGGACAGGGACTGCAAAGATTGAGATTTTATCCCAGACCTGCTTCAGGCTTGCAACCAGCTTTCCCATTCCCAATTGCGCTTATGCTTTCCCAAGTAACCTCTCATCAGGCTGCTATTTTCATTTTCCCTTTTGAACTGGAATTTGCTGTCTGTTTTGTGTGGTGTGCGTGGCTGTCTCTGTACTGGTGTGCTTTTGGTGCCTTCTCTGGAAGCCTGTAGGATGGGGACACAGTTTAGTGGTGGGTTGGCAGTGCTGGGTTAGTGGTTGGACTCGATGCTCTGAGACAGCTTTTCCAACCCTAACGATTCTTGGTGGGGAGTGGAAAGCAGCAGTTTCACTTTTGCAGATGGATCACGTGGAGGTTTTCCTCTCCATGTGTTGCAAAGGCGTAAGTGGTAGCAAGTGTTTATGTTCATGGAAATGTATAAAAGCATGTGAAATTGAGGTGTTCCAGACAGCAGATTTCAAAAGGGTTTAAACCTGCTTGGAAAAGGGCTGGGCAGGAAAGAGCAAGAAGACCAACCAGTCACTGCACCTCTGTTTTCATCCATCCCCAGTGCTTTCTTTATTGCTCCATACCTGGAACATGGAAATGTTAAAAAAGACATGTACATGTGGCACTTGGGGAAGTGTGTTAGTGGTGGCCTTGGCAGTGCAGGGGTAACAGTGGGACTCAATGATCTTAGAGGGCTTTTCCAACCTAAATGATTCTGTGACACAAGGGTACCTGTGTAAGGGAAGTGGGCTGGGACCACAGGAGCATGGGGTACCTGGGGAACCTGTACTGCCTTTAGGAAGCTGAGTTGGTCTCAGTGTGCTGGGTGGTCCCCTCCACATCAGTCCTGCAGGTTTTCCAAGCTTAGCACTCACCTCTGAATTACCTGGTTGCATAGAGGGATCATTGCTCCTCTGGATGAGCCAGAGAACTGATGGCTTCATTGTCTCCTGCAGAAGACTGACACCAACTGCTCCGGGCCGTTATCTTTGTTGTGACACGTGGGGGTGAGAAGCAATCAGGACAAAAGAGATTTGCCCTCATTTTAAAGATGTTATGGACTGTTTTGTCTGTGTCGTTTCAGTTCTTTGAGACTCAGGAGTGCGAGCGGATCAACTACTTCCGTAATGCCCTCTGGCTCCACGTCAACCAGCTCTCCCTGGGCTGCGTCCAGAATGATGAGGTACCTCAGCTGAAAATCTTCATTTTTCTCCGTGGGAGGCAAAGCCAAACTTGTTTTCCTGGGCACTAAGCTGTGTTCTGTCCAAGCTGGACTGTAGCCCTTGATTGACAAACAGGAGGATTGGCCAAAACTCTTGCAAATGGGGTTTCCTCTGGGATTCCCACATTTTTTGAAGGTGGCGAGGCCCTGGCACAGGTTCCCCAAAGAAGCTGTGGTTGCCCTATCCCTGAAAATATCCAAGGCCAGGTTGGATGGGGCTTGGAGCAGGCTGGGATAGTGGAAGGTAGTCCCTGCCCATGGCTGGGGGGTGAAAGGGGATGGGCTTTAAAGTTCCTTTCCAACCCAAACCGTTCTGGGATTCTGTGATTCCCCTGACACTGAAGCTTGTGTTCTGGATGAGTACTGGGCTTTCACCCTCTATTGGTTGGAAAAAAACCTTGTTTTTTGACCTGATGTATAGAAATGCATTTTATTTCCCTTTTGCAGAAATATGAGGAAATCCGCAAGAGTTTAGAAATGTGCAGCATTGAGAAGGATGTTGATTTTTTCGTAAATTTACGCAAAACTGGAAGTTTGGCTCCAGGTAAGAGCTTAGTAGAATCTCATGAAGTAGTGCTGACTGCTCTATACTCCTCATGGAGCCAGCTGCTCTGGTCAGTGTCATTTTGTGTGCAGAAAAAACTCATTCTTCATTTCATTCATTGCCATGCAGCACTAGTCTCTGTCACTTTTGACAGCCCCTGGAGATAATAGTCCCATTTTTTAGTTTCCTGAGCAGGCATTTTCTCAGAGAGGGGAAAGATTTAACAGCTGAATATTTGTACAGCAAGTATTTTTTGTCTATAAGAGACCTGTACTTTACTACTGTCAACTTTTCCTAGCTCCTGTTGCTTATGAAAACTACTATAATGCCCAGAGAAATGTGACTCCTGTGAGAAGTCCAGCTCCTGTACCTATATCAAGGTAAGGGGTGTAACATGTACAACTGCAATTGTTACTGCAAATGATGCTCACCCCCTCCAAAACAGGTATATTTTGTTCCTTTCAGTCTACTGAAAGCTTGCCTTGAGGGTATTAGAGGAAAATATTTGCTTGCATGGCTCTTGGTGTGATCTGTCTGTCTGAGGAGAGTTAAAAGCATTTGTGGGTGGAGGGAGGAACTGCAGAGCTGGATTCACTCTCGTGGGACAGAAGCTGGGCAGGGAGGACATGGTGGAGGGATTTTCTGCTGGGGGCAAGATGATGGCTGGGGCCAAGGCTCGGGCTAAGGATGAGTGGCCACTTTGGCTGCCACTCTGGAAGAGGAGTCATGTCCAATTACGGCTTCCTGATGTCTCACTCTGGGCAAAGGCATGTACAAAGACATGCCCTGAGGCTCACTTGTACATTTTTCCCCACGTTAGTGCTTTCTGGTTATTTTTAACTCTCCCATCGTATCAGGTTCAGTTCCTGTGTTTGCCAAGTGGGCTGTGGGTGGTGAGCCCACCATGACTTGCCTTGTCAGGTCTCCATAAAGCCCAGGCTGGCCAAACCTCTTGCCCTTCCACCAGCCCTGGGGAGGCAGCTGGGGGGTGCAGAACCAGGGCAAAGGGAGTCCCTTAGCCACGCAGATCCTCAGCTCTGTGTTTCCTTCTGTGCAGGAGGGGACCCCTGCCCACCCCGACCAGCGCACCAGGTGAGTTACTGCTTTATGGCTTTCTGGCCCCACAGAGGAACTCTCTCTTCAGCCCTTGCCCAAAGCCCCTTTCCAGCTCTCTTGGACCCCCTTTAGGCACTGGAAGGAGCTCTAAGGTCTCCTTGGAGCCTCCTCTTGTCCAGGTGAACACCCTCATCTCTTCCAGCCTGACTTGAGCCTCATTCACTCCTGCATCCCATCCCTTTAACATGGATGGCCAGTGTGTGGTGCTTCTGTTCCATTTGAAGTCACATAATGAGCACTTCTCATGGGAAACCTGAGTTTTTTTGTGCTCTGTGTTTCAGGGGAGCCTGATTACGCCACAGTTGATGGCTACAGCTTGGTACATTTCTAACAGTCACAGTAAGTGCCCACTGTCAATGAAGAAACGGGGCTTAGAAGAAAGAGGGGGAGGAATTTTTTACCTGGGCAAATAGTAATATGATAAGAAGGAATGGTTTTATACTAAAAGAGGGTAGATTTAGATTAGCTAGAAGGGAGAAATTCTTCGTTGTGAGGGTTGTGAGGCTCTGGCACAGGCTGCCCAGACAAGCTGCAACTGCCCCATCCCTGGAAGTGCTCCAGGCCAGGTAGGATGGGGCTTGGAGCAACCTGGGATAGGGGAAGGTGTCCCTGCCCATGGCAAGGGGTTTGGAATTAGATGATCCTGACGGTCCATTCCAACCCCAGACATTCTGGGATTCTGTAACAAAGGATTTAATATGAGATGAAGCTACACAGAGGGGGGACAGTGGAGAAAGAAAGGCCATTGGTTAAGGGATAACATTTTGAGGTGACTGAGTGGAAGTGATGCTCCTGTCAGCCCTCCCATCACTTGTCTGAGCTAGTGCTGTGGTTTAGACACTGTTGATCCTGTTCTCTAGGTTTTCCAGAAGGCAGAAGACACTGTTGGTCTGACCAGCGTGGCAGAGGTGGTGTTTTCAGTTATTCCCAGACACAGAGAGCTGAAGTGCTTCTGCTTTTCAAGAGAGTATTTGAGGACTCCGATAATTATTTGTACATTCAGAAAGCGCTTACTAAAATTCTCTGCCTTTGATCAGCAAACTCCTTGGATGGATCTTCACACTCGGAGGAAGAAAAGGACCAGACACAGGATGATCTGTGCTGGAAGAAGTTTTTGATTTGAAGTTCTTCTAAAGTGTAGCCATCTAGAAAGGTTGGAGCCTCCCACTCTGTAGATAACTAAGAAATTGTATGTGCTGAAGGGAGTGCTGAACGATGCTTTGGGCACGCTGGCTTGTGTTCAGGGTATGTACATCCCTCTCAGATCTCAGGTTTTGCCTGTTCCTAAAGTATTCTGCCTGTTCCTTAAGTCTTTTATTAGTGGGGATTAAACTTGTCATTTAGGTCAAATTTTACTCATCTCTCTCAGAAATCTTACTTTAGATTTAGAGGGGCACCAACAGTTGCACCACACATCTGGCTTAGCTGTAGCTGTGCTCCAGGCTTAAGTGCTGACACTGGAAGCTGATTTGCATCTGCCCAGGGAGGGACTGTGCCACATCCAACCTGCTGGGAGGTCCCAGGAAGGATCTGAAGGAATTAGTTCAACTCTTCCAACCACCTCTCCCATGAGGGTCTTGTGAGCTTTTAGGTTCATCAGGTTGTCCCTGGTAAGCTTTGGAGACCAGGCTGGATGGGGCTTGGAGCAACCTGGTCTAGTGGAAGGTATCTCTGCCCATAGCAGGAAGTTGGAAGTAGGTGGTTTTTAAGGTCCCTCCCAACCCAAACCATCCTGGGATGCTCTGATTCTACAATTTAATTAACTTCTGTGATTCTCTAAACTTTGGACTTGTTCTGACTATACACCACTGAAAACAAACTTACCTACTACTGGAGTCTGAAGCTTGTTTTCTGGCAGATCTCCGGAAAGTTCCTGCCCTTGTTACCATATATATAGATAAGATTATGGCTTTGATTCAGAAGCTTACATGCTTCAGGGCTGCTGGTCTCTCTGATGTCCCTGTGTGCAGTGCTGCTTCACTGCTCCTCACTGCCTTATGATACTGGATACAGGGACACAGGACATGGGGATAAACACACAATTTACTTGTCTAAACCTGGAGCAACAGGATTTGCTGTTTTTACGATGTTTTTCAAGTTGAATCTGCATGGCTTCAAAATGTGCCTTAGCCCATCAGTCCTTGGGGCTTTTACTGGTGGGGAAGATGACAGTGAGGTCTAACAACTGCCCTGCTGCCTTACAGTGAGCTGTGCAAAGTGCACATGCCATCCTATTTCATTTCTGAAAGACCAAGGATACAAATAGTCTTCTGAAGGAGCCTGCTGTAGTCATAGTTCTATTAAAAAAAATACATTTTAAAAAATAAGTTTTGAGTCTTGTCTTGTGGATATGCGTTCTTTTTAAAAGTTGTCCTGTTCGCTTTCTGTCGGGGATGGGTTTGGGACCTTTTCAAAGCATCCTATTCTCTCCTAGAAGGAAACCTACAAGATCACATCCTTGCTTAACCTTTATTTCAATAGCTTGCTCAATACCAACACAGTAGTGTGAGAAAACACCCCAAAAGAGAATGGCATGAGAAGTGCTTATGATTAGCCATGAGCTGCAGACCACGCAGGGCTGTTTGCCCTGGAAGAGTGTCTGCTCTGCAATAACTTGCATGGTTTCTTTTCTGGGATTTTTCCACTGACTGATTTTTCCACTGTGCTGTTAGGCTTTTCGGGATATAGAGGTCCCCAGTGAGGCTGAAACTTGGCTTGCACATTTACTAAAAGCACAGAAGTAATCCCAAAACAGGGGTGCTGGGGAAGGTTTCCCCCTAGACCCACATACCGTTTACCTTTCCCGTAGATAGTACAAATTCCAGGTGACACTAATAACTTAAGGACTTCTCAAGCCCTAAGTACAAGGTCCCACAGAGAGAACATTGCCTGTTCAAGGCCATTAACTGGACTGTGATGTGTTCTGCAAAGTGCCAGGTGAGTTCTGGGGGCACTCATCCTCCTGGGGACTGGGAGATGTCACTCCTGTCCCACTGGGGTTTGGGCCTTGCTCCGGCTGCTGCTCCCTGGGAATGGGGAGGGCTGGGTGCCAGGACAGGGCTCTGAGGGACAGCAGTTCCTGGCCCGAGGCTGAGCCAGCTTTCCCGCTGTGCTGGAGGTGTCTCATGCCCTGGGGCAGACAGAAGCGACCTCACACTCCTCATCCTCGCTATTGGGGGCTTGGCTTCTTATCCTGCATTCCTTCTGGGAGAAGCTTAGGCTGACCCTAGGGACGGTTTTTGAGTCCTTATAGCAGTCTCTGGTTACTATAGACTATCTCTGGGTCCCTGTGAACAGTCTGTGGGTCCCTATAGCAATCTATAGGAGGGTCTGTTTGTCCCTATGCACTATACATCAGTGCCTTTGGATGGTCTGTGGGTCCCTGTGGATGATCTCTGGGTCCCTGGAGCAGAACCCTGCTCATCCATGGGGTGTCTGGCCGTTCCTGTGGACAATCTGTGGGTCCCTATGGATGGTTTCTGGGTCCCTACAGCAGACCCCACTCACCTAGGGATGGTCTCTGGGGTCCCCGTGGACGGTCTGTGTGCCCTTGGACGCTCTGTGTATCCCCGTGGATGGTCTGGAGGTCCCTATGGACGCTGTGTCGGTCCCTGTCAAGATCTGTGGGTCCTTATGGCTGTTCTGCGAGTCCCCATCGAGTGCCTGTGTGCCCCCATGGACGGTCTAAATGTCCCCATGGATGGCCTGTGTGACTCCACGGACGCTCCGTGTGTCCCCATGGACGCTCTCTGTGTCCCCACGGACGGTCTAAGTGTCCCCACGGCCGCTCCGTGTGTCCCCATGGCTGCTCTGTGTGACCCCACGGACGCTCTGTGTGCTCCCACGGACGCTCTGTGCATCCCCACGGACTCTCCGAGTGTCCCCATGGACGCTCTGTGTGACCCCACGG
>VZRO01007208.1:88126-184190 GCA_013397915.1 Daphoenositta chrysoptera | reverse complement strand
TGGAGAGTGGGGAAGCGGGGGAGCGAGCGTGTGTGAGTGATGTTGTTGGGGTTTTTTTTTTCATTCCGTAAAAAGATTCCTGCTGCTTCCTGCTGGCCTGCACTCCGTATCCATGGATTTGTCGTGTTTGCCAGGCGGGTGACGGGTGTGATAGGCCTTGTGCTGTAGCAGGATGTAAACAAGGTTTTTATCGTGTTGTCCTGCGGCCTCCTCAGGAGTCCCGTGTCCTGTGGGAGAGCTGGGGCATGTGCAGCAGTGGAAGTTACCTGCATGTACTGTGTTTCGGTGTTTTGTGGGGTGACAGTCGTACTGACAGAGCTGGGGCTGTTCCCCTGCACAAGAGAAGGCTCCAGGGAGAGCTCAGAGCCCCTGGCAGGGCCTGGAGGGGCTCCAGGAGAGCTGCAGAGGGACTGGGGACAAGGCCTGGAGGGACAGCACACAGGGAATGGCTTCCCAGTGCCAGAGGGCAGGGCTGGGTGGGATATTGGGAAGGAATTGGTGTCTGTGAGGGTGGGCAGGCCCTGGCACAGGGTGCCCAGAGCAGCTGTGGCTGCCCCTGGATCCCTGGCAGCGCCCAAGGCCAGGCTGGACACTGGGGCTGGGAGCAGCCTGGGACAGGGGGAGGTGTCCCTGCCATGGCAGGGGGTTTGGAATGAGATGGTCTTTAAGTTCCTTTCTGCCCCAGATCATTCAGTGCTTCTGTGATACTGCATCTCGTTGAGGTTTGGCTTTGAAATGCTGAGAACATGAGTCCATGTGTAACTCGTGACGATGCTGCTCCTTCAGAAGTTGGTGCTGCAGTTTTCAACTATCACTCTTCCTAGGTTTTCATCCTGTTTTGATTGTGTTCCTTGCTCATGGTATTAGTACTGACAGCTTTCTGAACGCTTTATTTTCTTTACACAGAATGGTTGTGGGAATGATCTGAACTACCTCACAAAGTGGAAATGTTTCCCTCTTTCTTGTTATCCCTAAGGACAACCATATAGAGCAAGGGCATTGAAGTCACGACTGTCAAAGCTCTTTGGAAACACTGAATTAATTGACCCGTGTTCTGGTAAAATAAGGGCTAAATCTAAGTGTCAAGTGTGGGTGTGCTTCCTGAATGGAAGACAAGTAAAGATTAGGAGGAAAAGCAATCCCAGGAGAGTTACTGTGTCATTGTTTTGGTTTTGATTCAGCCCCCTGGCGTGTGCAAGGCAGTCAAACCTTCAGACTGCTGCCTAAGAGAATTGGTTCCCTGCAGGAAGGTGGTGAGTCATGGATGACACTGGTGTTTCATTAAGGACATGTGTGTGGTGACTCCAGTCTTCAGCCATCCCTGCCAGGTGCAATTCACTGTGAAACAATTCACTGGAGGTGTCACATGTGAGAACCCTGAATTCTCCAGTGCTACGCACGACCCATTTCTGGTGTTTCTGTTGCTATTACTGTGCTCACCTCTGTTAATACCCGGGCGTGCCTGAGGATGCAGTTTGCGGGTCAGTCACGTTAAGGACTTTTCCATTCCCATGCCACAGAAAAAGCTGTAATCCTTTGAAAAGCTGGAATTCTTGTGAGCTGAGAGAACGGCTGGCTCAGCTGCGGAGCTGCCAAGTGGTGGAATGGAGCCCAGGGCTTTCTGACAGTAGTAACCCCAAAGTTAAACTTGTGCAGCACCAGCAGCACCAGACTGATTCAAACAGTGAGGTGGCAAGGCCAGAGCACCTGGAAGTGGTGAAGAAGAGGCCCTGTGTCTTTTTGTTTCTGTGGGTGGCACTCAGGTTACTCCAGAGATACTTCCTGAAAAGTAATAAGT
Source organism: Daphoenositta chrysoptera (assembly GCA_013397915.1). Taxonomy (NCBI): domain Eukaryota; kingdom Metazoa; phylum Chordata; class Aves; order Passeriformes; genus Daphoenositta; species Daphoenositta chrysoptera. The sequence continues at coordinate 182,392 of VZRO01007208.1, read as the reverse complement.
GTATTTAGAATTTGAGGGTCACTGATGATGTGCAAGGAGAGGAGGGTGGTCAGGCATGAGGCAGGGCTAATGAGCAGGTGTCATCTTCCCATCCCTGGGAGTGTTCCAGGCCAGGTTGGATGGGGCTTGGAGCAGCCTGGTCTGGTGGAAGGTGTCCCTGCCTATGGAAAGGGTTGGAATGAGATGGTCTTTAAGCTCCCTTCCAACCCAAACCATTCTGGGATTCTTTGCTATGTGGGTTAAGCAGATTTTGCTTCCATGTTAGTTCAGAACCTGATTTCTCTCTTTCTTTCTCAGATGAAATACCTTTTAATGATTATACCTTTTTTTTCGGCTAGGAAAGTGAGAACTGAAAGGCACTTCATAAATTTTAAAAACAGCTGTGTCTGGGAGGGATGCAGGCTGATACTGAGAGATAAAGGGAGTTTATTTTGCACGAGGACTGCAAGAGGAAGCGTTGAGATGGTAGAGGGGAGAGGACCAGCATGTGTTTGTGAAGCGTGTGGATCAATACACTGTATAAATATGACTTAGTGACACAGTATCCTGTGGAAATTATTGACTTTGAGGTAACTGTCAGGAGATGCTTATTATGACAAGTTTCAGCGTAAAGAATTGCACTGATGTATTTTTAACCTCTCACCTGCAGCTTTAGCTAGTGAGTCAGAGCTGTTTTGTGATCAGAAGTGTTTACAGGGTTTAATACACCAAAAACAGTATGAAAGCAAAACAAGAGTAATTCTTTTTTCTTCTAAGAGCTGAGGCCATATGTTCAGAGTAAAATTAGTCTTGAGATCAAGGTGATCTAGTGCTTTGATTTGAGCTGTTTTCATTTATGCTTTCTCTTAAAGACATGCAGATGTTTAGTAAAAATATGTGATACTGTGAGCAAGTTTCCAAAACTGTCATATTTTCCCTATTATTATTTCCCCATACTAAAAGCTTGTACTCATTTCACCTGTGTTCATTGTTACATTATCTGGGTCATCCAAAACTGGAGCACTGTGACCTAACACCTCAGTTTTGCTCTTAACACGATTTACAGATTGGCTAATCACTTTGCCAAGTTTTTGTTTTACGAGTTGGCAAATGATTTACAGATTATCAAAATCTTTGTTGATTTCCTATGCTGTGCTTTTGGGAAGGAGGCTAATCTACACCTTAGATTAGGTTTATGGGAATTATTTACCTTCAAACTAATTTTAATTTTCAATTGATTTACAATTTTAATGGCACTGTTAAGTTTTTCTACATTTCTGGTGTGTATTGCCTGCTGAAAATAGGTATTTCAGTAATTGTTCAAATATCATGATGGTTTTAGATTGTCGCTAGGGGTTACATTCCTACAGACTTGCTTTGTTTTGAAATTACTTTTTTGAAAATATTTTTCATGGCTCTGAATCACAGAGTAAATTTTTTTTCTTCCTTTTTTTGGCAATACAGTGAAATTGAATGACTCTTCTTAGGTGTCAGGGTCCTGTTATGTTGATTATTTTCTGTGTTAATGAAACAGTCTGTCCTGTGATATTTATAGATTTTTACTTAGAAATGTTGAAGCCTTGTGCAAGAGCTGACTGAGAAAATGCACAGTGGTAGACAGTCTTTGGAGGGCAGCTAAAGAACAAAGATTTGTTTGGTATATTTGTTTTTTATCTTTAATATTACAAAAGTTAGTATGTTAAAAAGGGCTTTTGGAGTCATAATGCTGACCAATGCAACTTCTGGTGTTGGTGGGATTTGGGCTGCAAGATGGAGAGATTCACTTGGCAGTGACACTGTTAATTTTTTTGTTTCTTTAGGAAAAAAAGAAAAAAAGTAGTGAGGAGCCCCAGATACAAGAGCCTGACGATGTCTTCCTGCCTCCTGTGACAGAAGGGTCTTCTCGAGCCAGGAGAGTGCAAGTGGAACATCCTGGAGAATTTACAGAAATTCAACTCAGAGATGAAGTAGACAACAGAAAAACTATAAATGATCTGTCTGACATCCCCCAAGGTCATTTATCTTCAGCAAATGAAGGGGCTCTGGCAGTGACTCTGGAGCCTCCCAGAGATGCAGAAGAGGTCAAAGCTGGTCCTTCCCAGGAGGAATGCGTGGGGGATGTTGAGAAGAGTGAGAAGAACAAGTTGGACAAACCTCAGAGCCCTGTGGAGGCAGTTGCTTGTGGATCAGGAAATCCTGATTTATTGAGCAGTACCTTTCAGTCCAGTGCTGCTGGCCCTCAGACAGTGCTGGGCTTTGTGCGGGACCGAGGAGCTGAAAGCCTCCAGGATGTCAGAAATCCTCTCACCTGCTCCTCAGAGAAGCTTCCTCTCAGCACCTCGCAGCGCCCCGAGAAACCCAAGCCGCGCGTTCCGCGGCCGGGGTTCAGGTCGGTGTACCCAGACCTGTCCTCGGAGCTGTCCTACGAGAGACCCACCATCATGGCAGTGAAACCCCTGCTGCACCATGAGAGGCTGTACCCAGAGCTGCCCTCTGAGCCAGAGCTGGTGCCGTTCACCAGGGAGCAGCTGAAAATCTTCGAGCCCTGTTCGTGGCTGGAGAACGTTGACTCCTACGCCGAGGAATTCGAGAGTGTGGCTCACCAGGACAGGCACGAGTTCTACGAGCTGCTCCTCAACTACATGCGCTGCAGGAAGCAGCTGCTGCTGGCTGAGGCAGAGCTGCAGGCCATGACAACAGACTGCCAAAATGTGAAGGGGAGATTATGGACTTTCAAGGAACAACAGAAAACTGTGCAGGTGCTGTTGCTGAAGCTGCTTTTGAACCCAAACTATTCAGAAATTAACTTTACTTGCTGCCAGGTTTATTGTACTTCAGCTGTTCTGTTGTAAAAGAATCACAGAATGTTAAGGGTTGGAGAGGACTTTAAAAATCATCTAATCCCAACCCTGCCTGCCATGGACAGGGACACCTCCCACTAGACCAGGTTGTTCAAGGCCTTATCCAACCTGGCTTTGAGCACTGCCAGGATTGGGGCAACCTTCCTGGGCAACCTGTGCCAGTGTCTCATCACACTCACAGTAAAGATTTTTTTCCTAATGTCTAACCTAAATTTCCCCTTCTTTCAGTTTAACCCCTTTAGTCCTTGTCCTGTCACTACAGTTCCTGATGAAGAATCCCTGTCCAGTTTCCCTATAGGCCCCCTCCAGGTACTGGAAGGTGCTGTGAGGTCTCCATGCTCCTTCTCTTCTCCAGGCTGAACTACCCCAACTTTCTCAGCCTGTCTTCACAGGAAAAGTGCTGCAGTCCTCTTACCAACTTCTTTGCTTCCTCTGGACTTTCTCCAACAGTTCCATGTCCAGAGATTATTGCCTTTGCTTTCTGTCTCTCCAATAACCCCCAGTACTTCAGAATATCATCCGTTTGAGACTTGAGTTTGTTGTTTGATTTTTAACCTCTGATGTGTGCAGGGCAGTGGGGTATGTGTTGGTGATCTTTTCTGGGGTCAGGAAGGATGAGCTGTGTACACCCAGTGCTGCCCGTGGTGTCAGGTGAAGTTTGTACCACAGCACTCCAAGCAGTCGTGGGGGACACGTGGTGGAGTGACTGTAGCAGTGATGTCCCCACTGGCCTGCTGCCAGCTGTGGGGACAGTTTCCATTGATGTCATTCTGGCTGCCAGACTGGCAGCTGGCTGCAGGGGAGCTCCAGTCCTGCTCAGGAGCAACCCCAAAGCTCAGAGGGAGTGTTAGGCCCTTCCACGTGCAGTAACTTTTTCCATAAGAGCAGCTGTGGTTTTACTGACTTCCAGAGTGGTCATGGTACTCTGTAACATTTTTGTCTGCAAAACAGATGGGTTTTTGGAGCTCTTTGGGGCACCCATCAGAAAAGTTTCCCCCCAGACTCCTTCTGTGACACTTGCCTTTGGAGCTCAGCGTTACAGTGGGAGTGATTGAAATTGTTCTGATGCAGGTTATAGCCCACACATCATCAAAATTGTCCAAAGATGCTGAACAACTATGCATGGGGTAGATTTTACTATTTCTGTATGTGCAGTTTAGCAGAGTTGTGGAATTGAACAGATCTCAATTCTTCCCTTTTTCTTGGGGAATAGCACTGAGCCTCACTGGATGCTCAGGTTTGCAGTGATAATTTTCTGTACTGAAAGCAATTTTGGCTTCACTCTTGCATCCTCTAAGGTCATCAGAGACTTGACTAAGATTGCTACTTGCTTTATTTCATCCCAGTTCACTATATATTTATTTTATACCCAGAATAATTGTTGTCTTTATACCAATTTAAAATTCTTATTCTACTAATTTAGGAAACACAGGGATGCTTTCAAGCTGAGCTTTCAAAGTGCTGGTTCTGAAGGATGTTTCTTGGTTGCATAAAAGATTAACAGGAATGTTATTTGTGAAAAGAATAACAAGAATGTTATTTATTATAGTTTTCTTGTGCTGAAGAGTTAGAGTCAGGGCAGAGGAAAACTGGCCTCAGCTTTTCATTTCAGTTTGGGAAAAGGTTAGAGTGTAGGTAATTTCTGAACATTTTAAACATGCAGCGGGGAATTGCTGCTAATTATCAGTCCTGGGAGTTAGGAGAATATTTATCTTGTGCCAGTATATGTTTTAGCTTTAAAACAGCATATCCAAATATTTTTGAAAATCTATAAACTAAGAAGCAGGTGCACTCACTGGGAGTGAGACACCTGGTTTTGTTCACATCTTTCAGTGCTGCAGGCATGTAACTTCTGGCTATTTCTAAACCTGATTTACTGAGGGTTTATGAAATATTTTTTCTTCTGAAGTCAAGGATATGAATCTTCAGTAATCAGCAGCTCTAAAAAGCACATAGGATATTGCCAAATGTTTGTCTTTTCCATTTATGAAATGTCCCCTTTTATGAAGGCTTTGAAATCCGTTTAGGAGAGGGTTATATCATGATTGATTTCTGTTAGGGTGACCGGGCAAAATGTCAGAACTGCTGACATAAAATATTTGCTCTCTTTTCAGGGTGTGTGTGCAGATCAGTGCAGAGTGACGGGTCACCACCGCTTCCAGACAGTGGAGCTGAACGACAGCGTGCTGGGGGAGCTGAAGAAGCTGTTTGAGGCCAAAGCAGAGCACGTGCACCAGACCCTGGCCCTGCACTCCTACACGTCGGTGCTGTCCCGCCTGCAAGTGGAGTCCTATGTTTACAGGTTGCTCAGCAGCTCGTCCCTGCTGAGATCTGTGGCCCTGCAACAGCAAGAACAAGGTGTGTTTGCTGGTCTGGACTGCTCCCAGTTCTGGTCAGGGTGCCCAGCACCCTGTGCAGCTGCAGTTTTGGAGTCTTGTGGTGGAATTTGTGTACTGGAGTGTTTCTCCTCTGATACAAAAAACTGTTGATCTTACGTAGGGATCAGTGAAACAATTTTCTAGCAGGAAAATCTGAAGTTCCCTTGACTTTATGACCTGGGCAGTAAAAGCTGAATGCAGGAGTGACTTCTGCTGTCTGAGCTGTAGACTGACACTGATTACTGTACAGAAACTCTGTGTGGATGGGACACCCAAACTCCCAATCTTTTGTTGCCTGAGGCAATATCTAATACATTTCTTTTTCCTAATTCTAAAATGAGCTGGATATTTTTCCTACTTTACTTCCTCTTAGAAGGCCATTTGAAATTTAAACTCTTAATACTTAGAATTATCTTTTTGGTTTTCATCCTAAGTGTTTGGTTTGAGTTCGTGCCAATATAATCTTTTAGCTAAAGTATTTCTCCTCCTCCTGCTCCAGATATTTTTCTTTCCTAGAGCTCCTCCCTTTTGCACTCTACCTCCCAGGTTTATATGCATAGTAAATGGTGGTTCTTACAAAGCTGATGTTGAGGGAATGCCTTTTGTGAGAGTAACCATAGTATATTCTTCTTATAATTAGTGTACAGAGCTTAATTATTAGATTAAATAAAATACTCTAAGTATTCTTCTCTGACAGATTTAGCAAGCAGCTGTGTTGAAATATCCTGGTGTCTGCAGATACAGAGAGCAATTTTTTATGCAGCCCCAAACCCATTGTTCATGCTGCTACTTCTTGTCAAAGCTTCCTTAATTCTGTTTTTAATTTACAGTTTCGAAGCAGTCAGAAAATCTGTCTTCAGACTTGAGCCACTTGAAGGAATGTATCAGTGTCCTTTTCAGCTTCACTCGCAGGGTTATTGAAGATCCTCAGTTTCACAGTGACCTTCTCGTGTGGCTGCAGAGACTGGTGAGGGAGTGAACATGGATATATCTGATCCAGCACATGGGATGAATTGGGGAATAATTTCTGAAAGTGTTACTCTTTCTCTCACTGTCCCATGGGCAATGATTTTTTTGGTGGGGTTTGTTCTACTTGAGGAACAGAATCTCTTAGCAGACCTTCAGAATTGATTCCCTTGTCCAATAAAGTAGAGCAGCATTAGTGAGGACTGGCACCTGAGCAGCAAACATTGCTCAGAGTGAACTTAATAATACTCATTATGCTTTCACTTATTTTGAAATTACAACTGTTCAGGCTTGTCATGCTTGAGAAACTTTTGTTCTTGCCAGTTTCTAAGTAAATTAGATTTTAATGCAGGTGAAGAAAAAATAATTACACCAAAGAAAACGGTTTGTGGCTCATAAGGCAAGCAAACCAATTTTAAATATTGTTCTCCTGTCACATGCTCTGAAAATTGAGGTTTCCTATAAAGTGTGAGAAAAGAAAGGAACAGTATTACTGTAGTTAGCAAAACTGTGAGGAAATGAACTTTGAAATTATTTACTTGGTTTCAATATCCATCCCTTTAGGTGTCTGTGCTGCAGAGAATTGGCTGTCCAGGTGACCACCTCTTCCTCTTCAACCACATCCTTCGGTGTCCAGCTGGCATCAGCGAGTGGGCTTGTCCATTCATTCAGGTGTGAATGTTTAATTCTTTATCATCAGCAGGTTGGAGTGGGAGTGGTGTGGGTGGGAGAGGAGAGTCTTGTGCCTGCTCAATCCCTCATGACCCACTCTGCCTTTCCAGGTGTGTGGAATCATGGTGGCAGTGAGGGGTTTGTCAGGAAATGCATTTATCCATTTAGGCCAACCGTGTGCAGGTTAACAGGGGAACACACTTCACTCTTAGTGGAGAGATTCCATGAAAGGGAGTCAAGGCCTCATGCACCAGTGGGAGTGTTCTCCAAAAAGTGGAAAGTGTATTTAGACTTGAAGCAGCAGCTGTATATGAGAAGTGAGCTTGGAGTCAGCTCTGTGATGTGTGAGGGATCAGGAGGAACAGATTTTTTTATATCCTATACATTGAAACAGGACTGGTTTCCTTGGGACGTTCAGGGGCAAAGGAAAGGGTTCACTTTGTCTAGGTCCGAGGGACTGCAGATATCCAAAGGCACCAGGATGTTCTTTCAAAGAACATATTTGCTCCTCTCAGAGGAGAAAATGTTGGAAATATAGCCAGAGGAAAAGGGCTTCAATTACACTAACAGGAAAGGCAAACAACGCAATAAAAGTATAGAATACAACAATTTAGTTTGGGAAAGACCCTTAAATATCATTGAGTCCATCATTCAACCTAACGTGGTAGGATTTCAACTTCGCCTGTGCTCAGTGTCTGAATTAGCCCTGGTGCCCAGACCTACATGTGGAGCAAAGAGAGAGGTTGTCTTTTTTTTTGTGGAGCTTTTGATGTGGTTTTTTTCTTTTTCTCCCTCCTTTAATTCTTATAAGTAATTCTTTCAGACAAGTCACAGTATTTTGCCATGGCAATACTTTTTCCAGGTTGTGGGTGGTGTCTTTTATGGGTTCTTTTTAGTCTTAACAAAAAGCTAGTGAGAACTGGGAATTTCTCTGCTAAGATTAGTTTGCCCTTTGCTTATTTAGATTTACTCAGATGTTTGCATTTAATTTCAGATCAAAGTCTTGGATAACCCATCAGGTGTCTTTCATTTCATGCAATCTCTTGCCTTGCTTATGTCTCCTGTCAAGTAAGTATGAACATTATTTTATAAATATGTTCTGATTATTTAAGAGTAGAAAACACAACACACAATCTACTTCTAAAACTCTGAAAGTTCATTGCAGACAAAGTCATAAAAGCAGGCACAAACAGATTCGCAGTTTAATTCAAACTCATTTTACTCATTCATCTTAAAATTCAGCCTTGGCAGTACCTCCTTGTGCTGTACACAGTATGATGCAGCTTTCTTTCAGCTGTGAAATAGCTTGTGAAGACTGACAGACCCACAGGTTTTGTTATTGTGGGTTCTGAAGTATCTCTTGCTTTGGCCTGTTTTTTGTATTGTCTCTGCAATAGAATCTCCTGAGTAAAGGAGTTAAGCTGATGTACACACTGGTTGGACTTCTTGATCTATTTTCCATCCTTTTTTTTCTGTTTTTCTGTTTTTAAAATCTAGAAGGAATGTGGTACTTGGAGAAGCTAGTTAATGAAATTAGTCATTAGTGAAAGCTGTTATGTCCTCCAGGTAAAATACATAACTTGCCTCTCCCCCTGGCTAAATTTTGAGGTCAAAGAATCAAACTGGTGGTATTTAGGGTTGTCACTCAGGTGATCTTGATAGTCTGGCTCTGAGGTAAGTGGAAGTCTTGTTATTGACAGCTGTTATTTTAAAGGGTTTTATTTTCACATTTCCTTCCTAGAACTGCCTGGGGAAACCAATGTATCTTGAGGGAATGTGTGTTGCCAGTGCCTTTTGATACTTGTGTTTGGAACAAGGGCTCACTTAATGGGTCTGGGGTGATGCTCTAAATGTTGATACCAGAACTCAGAGCCTCCACAGGGTTTGCTCATACTGGTAAAAGAGATGAGGCTTATCTGTTACAGGTCCTGCATGTCAGGAGCCAGGTTATCCTAGAGTCATTAAAAATCACAGGATTGTTTAGGTTGGAAAAGATCTTTAGGATCGTTGAGTCCACCCTTAACCCAGAACCACTGTGTTCACTGCTGAACCATGTCCTCTGGTGCCACATCCATGAGCCTTCTGAACACTTCCAGAGATGTTGACTCCACCACTGCCATGGACAATCCACCACTGCCATGGACAATCTGTTGCGGTGCCTGACCACATTTACAGGAAAAATTTTTCCCTAATATCCAATCTAAACCTCCTCTAGTGCACCTGGAGACTGTTTTTGGTCCTATCACTTGTAATTTGGGAGCAGAGCCCAACCCGCCCGGCTGCCCCCTCCTGTCAGGGAGTTGTGCAGAGCCACAAGGGCCCCCCTGAGCCTCCTTTTCTCCAGCCTGAGCCCCTTTCCAGCTCCCTCAGCTCTCCTGGGGCTCCAGCCCCTTCCCAGCTCCGTTCCCTGCCCTGGACACGCTCCAGCCCCTCAGGGTCTCTCTTGTCCCGAGGGCCCAGAGCTGTCCCCAGCGCTGGAGGTGCCCCAGCAGTGCCAGCACAGGGCCGGGCCCTGCCCTGGGGCTGTGTCACCCCTGGCTGGGACAGCCCAGGGGCCATCGGCCTCTTGCCCACCTGGGCACCCCTGGGCTCGTCTCCAGCCACTGGCACAGCACCCCAGGGCCTTTCCTGCCAGGCAGCTTTCTGCTTTACTTGCTAATTTCTTCCTCTTGCATTTGGGTTTTTTAATAACTTCCCTTAACTGAAATAATAATTAATTCAGAATTTTTAATTTTCTGATTTTTTACACTTGAATTTTCACTGTAAACCAGAAATCGTGTGGATTTCATGTGCCATATGAAACCAAGTGAAAGGAAAAGTTCCTCTTCATCTGGGAAGGAATCTGGGAACTGGACTCTGGTAGATGAAGGAGGAGAAGAGGTATAGCAGATTACTTCTTTTGTTTCTCTTTTTTTTTGTCCTTTATGCTTTTGTTCAAGCTTATTGACCTTTGTGAAATGGATGAAGAAAATCTGACTTGTTAAGTTAAAAAGCATGATTTGAAATTTACTTCTGCTTTACTCTCCTTTTATCTCTGTGGTATAACTGTAGAGAATGGCGCTTCCAGTAGTAAGTATTAGCAAAGAGAATTGAAATATATCAGTTGCTCCTTACAAAACTGTAATTAGAACAACAGTGAAGCCCTTTACTCTTGGTTTTATTGTAAAGCTACTGACAGCACCTCTATTTGTCTATAGGATGAGGATCCTGAAACAAGCTGGATTCTACTCTTGGAAGATGACTTGATTGCTCTGTTGTCACAGTTCCCATTTCATGAACTCTTTCAGCAATTCCTTGGGTTTAAGTCTGGAGGTAAATCGGTTGCTAAAGAGTTATTCTTCATTTTGCTTTTGCTAATTATATTAATGTCTACTACCGCCAAGAGTGCTACTGCATTATGAAACTCTTTGAGAGTAGTAATAATGAACCTGGCTAAAGAGATGAGATGGAAGTATATGCCATGTGTATGGGAAAAATAAAAACCTTGTAGCAATATGCATGAAAAACATTAGAGTCTTTTCCCTTAGTTTGGATTTGGTTGTCAGTTAATTCCCAAAAGTGCTTTCAGAACTTTTTTTTCCCCTTGCCTCTTAGTTGTAATGTTACTGTGATTTTTCTCTGAGTTTTTTTCAAAATCTCTGGGCAAGTACATGAAGATACTTGCTTGCCAGAGGTCTTTCTACCTGCATAGTGTATTTGTACTTGCATACTTAGAAGGTATTTACTGTTCATTTCATAAACAAAGCATACATTTCAATTCACGACATGGTGAATTGTTGCTTTGAGTGCTTGTTAAGTTACTTTAAAATCCAGAATTCGCGGGTTTTTTTATTCTTATTTTTGTATCTTTGTCTTAGGTGCTTATTTTCCTGAAAAAACATCTCCCCAGGAGATGATGAAGATTTTTGCCTTTGCAAACTCCTTAGTGGAACTTCTGTCTGTGGGGTTAGAAACATTTAACAGAGCACGGTACCGACAGTTTGTGAAGAGAATTGGTCAGCTCATCAAGTAAGAGAATTCTTTCTCTGTGGTGTAATTGAATCCTTTTCATACGTATGTTTGATACCCAGAGCTGCTAAAACCCCCAGAACCAACCATCAAACAGCCAAAAAAAACCCCAAACCCCACCCAAACAGTTAGCAGGTGGGTTTTTCTCTGACAGTTGGTCAGTTCAGGGTTAGTCAGTCTGGGAATCTGAAATGGGGAATTGCAAAATCTAAATCCTGTGGGTACAAAGGAGCCAGGTGAGCTGTGGAACACCGGTATGACTTCCATCAGTGATGTGATTAGGTTTGTCTTGGGTAGTCACTGAAACCCAACAAACAGAAATTCCTTGAATTTTCCCTATCTATAACTGATGTTACTGCTTTATTTCCATTGTTACCCAGAATTGTTTTGGGGTTTTTAATTTGCTTCCTGCAAAATGTCCCATTTTTGCAGTAAGTAAATGTAATTGAAACATGGAAGTTGCTCTTTATTTTTAAATCTCTAGCATTCACTCTGTATGGCTTCTATGAGTGTGTTCTCAAGGGGGAATGCAGTCAAACCAGGAACAGAATCCATCTTTTTCTTTGTGTTGTGTAGGCAGTAACTTTCTCAGTGTAATTATTCATGTATGAGCTTTCTGCATGTGCTGCCATTTAATCCTGTACAGTTACCTCAGGGCTCCAAGGGTCACACACAGACTAATTTGCTGTAACAGAATGTTAAGCCTTGTTTGCTTGCAAAACCAAGGAAGGAGAACACAGAAATCTGACTGATGCAACTTACATAGAAACCTCTGGAACCCAGAGGGCAAAATGTTCTACATGTCTCTTGTGGCTAGACTCTGATCTTGTCTGTGTTTCCATGGGGTGGTGACATACTTAATGATCCTCCTTTGGTTTGTTTGTTCTGCTGTGTAGGATGACACTGTGTCATGTGAGTGACCACTGGGCCCAGTATGTTAGTGGCAATAAGCAATATGGATCAGTAGAACACCCCTACTCCGTGGAAAAATTGCAACTGGAGTTTGATGAGCTGTTTTTTAGAGCTGTTCTGCACGTTCTGAAGGCAAAAAGGTGGGTTGTCCCTTCACTGGCTTCATCTGGGGGGAGTTGAAAACTTGAAATGGGGATTTGGAGTAGCTTTTAAATACTTAAAAGTTTAAACAAGACTGAAATAAGTAGGATTTTTCAGTTCATTGTTAGCATCAAGGTGGGGAGGAATTGTGCCATGAGTTGTAACATCTGACAGAAACTCTGAGGTCTTGGTCAGTTCAGAATGAGGTCGGCTCAGAATTTGAGGTGCTAATACACATCCTCACATTCCTCATTCTGTTACATAGCAGAGGTGTGGGCCAGAGATGTCTCCTTTTCAGATGTGGGGATTTATCAGGGTGGGACTGTTCTTAGCTGCCTCTTCAAATCCAACAGGCTGGGAGTCTGGCTGTTCATGTCTGAGATGCCTTATGGAACCTTGTCCAGCAACATGCTTTGGAGACTCTTCTTTGTCATGCACTGTGCTGAGAACGAGCACCTGGAGCAGCTCTGCTCTACTCTGCAACCTGCTGACTACAAGCAAAGACTCAAAGGTAAAAATCCCACACACAGAACCAATTCTAATCCATCCAGCTGCTGCTGCATCAGCTGTGGGTTTGACTCTTTGCAGGTTGCATTGTTAAATACACCCTTGAGAGCATGACTGGTCCAGTGGCCTTAGAAATGTCTTGGGCAGTTCATGGTTTTCAAGTACCTGTTTGCCCAAATTGTCATTTTAACCGCAATTGACAGATGTCCTGGTTTTCTCTCTGGCTACCTCAGAGCTGCAAGAGTGACATGTAGGAGGTACCTCTTATGTATTCTCATATCACTTCCCATCTTGACCTTCAATACTGTTTGGACAGTGAGGTTTAAATCCTAAAGTGCAGAGTTCTCTATCACTTAGGGTTGGTGTGGCAGTTTTTTGGTTGGGTTTGTTTGTTTGTCGGTTTTNTTTTGTTGTTGTTGTTTTTTTTTTTGTTTGTTTTTTTTTTTTTTTTTTGGTGACTGGCTGACTGTTGAACTGTTGATAGTTCTAAAAATAATGTATTTTTAGAGTCTTCTTTTTTTTTCCACTAAATTTGCTAGTTTTGGTTTCAGTAACTCACATTTTGGGAGACCTGCTTATCATCCACAATGATGTTTCCCTTATCTCAAGCCTTCTTTTGGCGCATTTCTTGTCCTAAGTGGCACCTTTTATTTTTATTTCCTCTGGACTTCTGTCCTGTGTTGATCTCCACAGTGACTGTGGTGTCTTCAGCTATAGCAGAGCTATTTAGAGGCCAGCTGGAGTGCTAGTTTCCCTTTGCTGCTGCATTCATGGGTAATATTTCAGAACTTGATTGACAGGGGGACAGGTAAACAAGCAGTAACTCCCTACTTCACAGCTTCTTTGCTGTCTTCAGGAACAGAAAATCTCATTTTTGTCAGTTTTACTTCTCAGCTGGCTGGTATCCCAGGTAGCTGTTAGCCCATGTACTGAGTCTTTTGATGGAGAAGTGGGAGAAAGTGGTGACCCTGAGAGGTTACTGAATGTTTTGACTCTGTGCAAGCTCAGCTAATATTTAAGGCAATTTACACAGAGTGGGAGAGAGATACCAAGATTATAGTTGTGTGCACTTGATGAAGTGCTGATCTGACAAGCATTTGCCAACCACAACAGTAACTGTTACTCTGTTTCAGTAGAATGTCCTTATTTTTGGTTTTGCTAGAAAATTTTTACTACATCTATCACATGCTGCAGTCACAAAGACAGATTTTTTGTTTTGATATAATTACTTTTTTCAGGCATTGTTTTGCTTCTAGCTAACTTTTATGTTTCAAAGTCCCTGGTATGCTGATGCAGGATTTCTTTATCCTTTTCATTCTCCTCAATGGGTTATGTCAGCATAATACTGTTTTTCACCAGTGTCTAGACAGGGAATATCAACAGTTCTTTGAGTGAAATCCATCTGATTTTTTGAAATATCTTCTTTTAACTGACAGTTAACAAATTAATGCTTAATTTACTGTAATTCATACCCTGGAAGACCATGACATTAACATTGTCTTGGGAGAGAACCTGTTTTAGTGATTTTCCTTCCCAAATTAGGCTTGAGAAGAGGGTGGTGAATCTACAGGTGGAAGCAAGCCTTGGTAATTGATGGAAGCTTTAGGCATCAAATCCATAGGGGTGGAAGCGAAGTTGCTGTTCTAGTGAGGGGCATCCCTGCCCATGGCAGGCATTTGGAACTAGGTAATATTTAATATCCCTTTTAATCCAAGGATACTAGGGTCTTATTTCTGGTCACAGTTTCCTTGCTGCCAGTATCAAGATTCGAGAAACCACTGATTTTTAGGGTGTCCTGAACTTGAATTGTAGTGTGATTAGAGGAAGGGAATAGGGTCAAGTAGAAAGTGGATGGTGAAGATGCTGTTTCTTCACTGTGAGATGACAGGATTTAGGTGGAGTTTCTCTGCTTTCCTTACACCTTGTCACCATCTTCAGTCCCAGGCTGTGGCTTGGTGTGAGTTTGAGATCAGTGTGGAGCCCACAGGTGACCCCTTCTCCTCGCTGTGGGTTACTCTGCTGTGCTATTAGATACAGTAATGATCTGGTCATTTTTGATATCCTTCTGCATCACCTTAAAAAAACCCCAAAGTACAAGAGGAAACACAGCTGTCTGTAACTTCTGCCATAAGGATAAAAAATAGCATTAGGAAAGGGAGGTGAATGGATGAGGCACCCCCTCTGTTTGTCTGCTGTATCTATCAGGATTGTAGGTTGTCTTACTGTTTGGAAGGAAGACACTGTTCTCTTAAGTTGCACAATCCTCTAGCATGCTGTTCCATGAGCTGTTTTGCCTGTACAAGCCTGACCTTCTCAGGTTGGAGTACAGTTGCAAAATTCTTGAAAGCCCTTAAAATAGAATGTAACCTAAGTGCAAGTGTTTGATCACAAGCACGCTGAGCACATGCCTGTTCAGGTTAGGTAGCTGAGTGCCACAATGGGTGCTTTTTCTGTATATTCAGCTGCCATGATAAAATCACTGTAAACAGTGTTTTTTGGCATGTTGTGGTTCAGAGAAGGCAGATCACTCTCAAAACTTCTTACAGCTCAAATCCTGCTTTCAGTGTTTGTTTTGCTGCACACACTCTGTTTAACTTACTTGGAAGAAATAAAAAAACCCCCACATTTTAAAGCCCTTTACTGGTTCCTTTGTATCCTTACCTTCCTGTTGTCCCATACCCTGAGGAATGGAATATTTATTTGCTTTTGGCATTATCTCTTTCAGGTGTAAAGAGGAAGCCTGCCTTGAATTTGAGTGAAAGCATCTCTTAGCCTTCCCCCTGTTCGGGTTCAGTTCTCTGTTTGCAGAGATAGATTCCAAACAAGTGCATCCACTATTTTTGCTTGTGTTGATTTGGGAAACTAAAACTGGCCTTTCCTTGTAGCTCTTGGGCATAATCAAGACCTGGGGGTAGATACTTGCAGAATTTTTATTTGCAGTTGACGTGGAATGATCTCCACAGATCACTTCTCTGGGATTTGAGTGAATACCTATATAAATGCTGATGATTTGTGTCCTATTGCACTTCTATCATGTTCCTTTCACTTGACTTTTTTTCTAGACCCAGAGCACCTTGAACAGTTTGAGAAGTATCTCCAATCAATGAACTGCTCAGAAGAAATCTGTCTTCTTACCACATTTGCTCAGATGGCACAAACCAAACGGGCTGATGTTGATGAGGATTTTATCAAAATCATTGTTTTGGAGATATATGAGGTGAGTAATGTTACTGGTCCATTCAGGAAAAGAATGAAAATTCTCCTTTTATTTGTAACAGTAGAAGGTGTGAAACTTTAATGGCTTCTGTAGTTTGTTCTACTATGGAATTAAAAAAGTGCTACTTTAAAAAAGTGCTGAATTAAAATCGCCTGAAGTACTTGTTTTTTTCTGGGAAAAAGAACAGCTTTTCTGTAGGCAAAGCCAGAATGAAGCAAATGAACAAAAACATACTTATGTTGTTTTATTTTTCTCGCACAGGCTTGTCTTGTAGCTATGAAATTCCTTATGTGGTGTTTCTTCTATTGTTTTTGGTGGGATTATTTTTAGTGCCTGTGTTGTTCCTGTGTTTAGTTTTGGACATTTTTTTTGGCACTGTGACATAGAACTTTCCTGATCTTTCTAGGCCAGTCAGTTTCTCTTTTCATATTGGCATTCATCAACTTTGTCGACGATGACAAAGAGCAATTTAGTCCTGTAGTTT
Source organism: Daphoenositta chrysoptera (assembly GCA_013397915.1). Lineage (NCBI taxonomy): Eukaryota > Metazoa > Chordata > Aves > Passeriformes > Daphoenositta > Daphoenositta chrysoptera. The sequence continues at coordinate 166,267 of VZRO01007208.1, read as the reverse complement.
CCAAAAGACTTTTTATTTCTGTGTCAGTGGAGGTCAGCCAGAAGCAGTAACTTCTCCCTGCTCATCTTCTCATCTTCTCAGGTGTCCTATGTTAGTCTTTCCACAAGAGAGACATTTTCCAAGGTTGGTCGGGAGCTCTTGGGAGCCATTGCCAGCATCCACACACAAATTATTTCTATACTGCTGGATCGGATTAGAGAGACCATTGAGAAAGTGGGGATGGTAAGTGCTGATGTCCATCATTTAAATCAGACACCCAGTTAAACACAGAGGCCATACCAGGCTGTGTGATAAGATGTGGCTTGGTATGAGTGGATGTGTTAAAAGATCTGTCAGTGGGGTATTTTGGTCATACCACCCTTTCAGATAGCAGGGCACAGTGCTGATTGTTGTTGTGTACCAAGTCCTGATTTGAATTTTCTGCTCTTTCTCCTCCAAGGTTTCTTTATATCTGTTCAAAGAACTGCCCCTGTACCTGTGGAAGCCTTCTTCATCTGAGGTAGCCCTGATCCGTGACTGGTTGCTAAATTACAGCCTGACAACAGTGGAGAATAAACTGGCCTGCATTATCTTGGAAGGGCTGAACTGGGGATTTGGTGAGCATGTATGTATTGAAAACAGGAGCCTTGAACCTCCTCTGTTTTTCAGAGCAAAAGTTTAACTCAGCCTGGGAGTAGAGCAGAATTAGAAAACAGTTAATTACATGCTTTTATATTATGGCTGTACACCTATGGTAACTTCATATGGTAAGCAAAATGGGAACTTAATAATAATTTTACAGCACTCTGCCTGAGGATTTGGTTGTGCTGCTTTCTTGTAGTGCTGCACCTGAGTTTAAAAGAAATACTTAAGCAGGAATTTTTTCTCTCCAAACAAGAGAAAACATCTGACAGGACAATTTTTATGATTCACGTGAATAAAATGCTTTTGGCTACAGGAATAGAGGAATCTTCCAAAAAATGTGTAGGAGACTGGCGTGACTGTAGTTTGCATGCTGGCATCTAGGTATGTTTTTTACAGAGCAAGAAAATTAATGATTGAAATGAGACATTTCAAAACCCTGAGCATAATTTAAATGATTGGAAATTATTCCATAATATTGGGACCTCCATGGGAGGTCCATGAGTTCAGGATTCAATTGAGGGTGAATGCTGTTTCAGAGAAAAACAGAAATAGGTTGGGGGAATAATGCTATAGCCTGTGTTCAGTGATTTAGTTTAGCATTGCATTCTGTGCTTTTGGTCATCCTGAACTCTTCTCTTTGCCATGCTGATCCTTTTTCATGAATATTGACTTATTTTTTCTCCCAGTTTCTTGTGAACGTGCAAAGAAAAATGAATGTTAGGGAAAATTAACAGAATTCTTTGCTGCACAATAGCAATGCCATGTCTGTACCCATTGACATGAAGGAAAATGGCTCTTTAATGTGGCAGTCGATGGAGGAATTGCTATGTTTTCATGCAAAAAAGATGGTGATGAGATTTGGTTTTGTTTTTAGAGTTCAAGTGTCTTTATTATGTAATTTAAAATGGCATCTATGGATTTTTGGATTAATTATTAAATGTTCTTAAAATGCACATGGAAAGTGAATATTATGATGCCTTTTTAAAAAAATAATCTAGTTGTTGGGCTTTGTATTGCCCCGTGTGAGCCTGGTACTCTTTAACATTGAGCTGAATTTTTCTCACTGGGCAAGATTTTTGCCTAGATATTGCAATAATTAATTTGAAGAGCCAGGAAGAGATTAGGATTTATTTCTCTCTAGTGCAGCTGAATGTACAGTTGTAGAGACGTTTAAAATGACTCAAAGTTTTGTGTTCTGTTGCTGTTTTTAGCAGAATACTCTTCACCTGGATCCAGCTGTCCATTCTGAAGTTGCATTGATGGTCCTGGAAGCATATCAGAAATACCTCTCCCAAAAACCATATGCTGGGCTGCTTTCTGAAAGCATAAAACAGGTATCCCTTCTTCTGAATTACAAGGAATAGCTTATGGATGGCTATGAATGGGAAAAGCTGCAAGGCAAGACCTTGTTTTCTCCTTTTCTTTCTTTCTTTTTAAAGCTGTTCTTTGTTCAAATAGAATTCCATAACTTACCAACACTCAGTGTTTTCTGCATTCACAGAGCTGTTTGAAAATACTGTTAGGCTTCTGTTGCACATCTGTTCGAGAATCACAGAATCACAGAATGGTTTGGGTAGAAGGGACCTTAAAGATCATCCAGTGCCACCCTGCCATGGCAGGGACACCTCCCACTGTCCCAGGGTGCTCCAAGCCCCAGTGTCCAGCCTGGCCTTGGGCACTGCCAGGGATCCAAGGGCAGCCACAGCTGCTCTGGGCACCCTGTGCCAGGGCCTGCCCACCCTCACAGACAGCAATTCCTTCCCAATATCTGATCTAAATCTGCTCTCTGTCAGTTTGAAGCCATTCCCCTTGTCCTGCCACTCCATGCTCTTATAAACAGTCTCTCTCCATCTTTCTTGAAATAGACATTTTAATTTTGACCCACTTGCAGGTTTGTGAATGGTCACAAACTGCTCCTCCTTTACTCATGCAGAGGTAGACAGTACTTGCTAATGAAAGGCTATTTCTTGTTACTAGTGAGCATAAGAGAGCTCACTCCAGCTCTTAAGTTATTTGAAGACTCAAGTGTTAATCCCTTTAGGAGCCTCTCAGCAGTGGGCAGCATTGTGTGACCTGAACAGACCACAAACATTTATTAAACTGATTTTACAGCACGCTGGACTTGTGAAGCGATAGCTCCAAGTTACAGAATGCAAATGGAAGGATAGAAAGATGAAGATTAAAAAATCCCCGTTTTTGGATATTCAGTCCAGGATGCTTCTATTTATTTATTCAGAGGTTTTAGCATTGTGCTGGGCTTTGTCTTCTCAGTATTTCTTGTATAGTGTTTTCTCCTTCTCTGTGCTTTTTTCCCTCAGCCTTTTCTTCCCACACTCTGAATGTTCCTTGTTGTCTCTGCTCTGTTCTGACTTGCTTCTCTGCACTACTTAACCATGATTTTTTGTTCTGTGCGAGCCAGATGAGTCCTCTTATTTTAAGCCTGTGTCAGCCCGAGTTGCCACTTGTGCTGGTGAATCTGTCTGCACTTGTATGAGCCTATAACTAGAATTTGATTGAAAATAGTGCTTAGGTTCTTGTACCCCTACTCAGAGAGGATGAAATATCTGCATTGTCCTCCAGCTCTGCAATTTACACTGCTCTATCAGAACATTTACGTTTTTTTTTCCCCAGAGATTTATAATTCCTTGTGATCTAGACAAGGTCTTTGTGACAGTGGACACATATACATATGGCTCTGTCTGTCCACATACAGGCTTTTTTCTAGGGAGAGGCTGCCAGGTTTTAGGCTTTTTGTTGACAGATAATAGTTTTGCATGGGTTTTTTATGTTTCCTTTCACTAGCAGTCTTAAATGCTTTAAGCATTATGGAAGGTTGTGTCTGGCTTTTTTTTTTTTTCAGTATTAAAATTAAAATTTAATTCAAAGTCAGCATCTAGCTTGGAAACATTTAAGCAGTGTAAGTCGATAGCCTTTACCTAAAAGGATGGGGGGTAGGAGAGGGAGGTAGAAATTGATGCTGTAGGAAGAGAATGTTTAGATAAACTACATGGTATGTTGTGCCGGTTCGGCCANGTGTGGCCTCTCTCCTCCTCAGAGCTGGGTGGGTGGGCCCCTTCCAGGGGGCCTTGGAAAAGGAGTTCCCCCCGGTGTGGTCCGATGTTGTAGAACAGTCCCGAAGAGAAGAAGCAGATGGAAAAAAAAAACTAGAAAAGTCTCAGGAAAACTATCTCTGGAGAAAGTAGAGCAGAGAGCTGTCTGAAGATCAAGCTTGCTGCCCTCCACACTCTGCCACCGAGCCCAGAGCAGAGAGCTGTGTGTGTCCTTGAGAAATTGTTCTGAAAAGTTCGCTCAGTCTTTTTTCTCTCGCAGCCAGGCTTAAAGGCACAGGATTCATCTTCTGGGCATAGAGTGGTGATAGGGGATACACATCATAACGTCACCCCAAGACATACTTCTAAAAAGTAATTGCTGCTGGTCTAATCCTAGAAGATGTGGGTTGGCAGAGACCCCAAAGATCGTCCAGTTCCCCTGCCATGGCCCAAGTCCCAGACCAGTGCTGTGTCACAGCTGTGCTGCCTCTCATTCCTGCTCCTGCCGCTTTGTTCCAGGTCTCCTACCTGGCCAGCATCGTTCGCTACGGTGAAACACCAGAGACTTCCTTCAATCAGTGGGCGTGGAGTTTGATTTTGAGGCTGAAGCTGCACAGGAACGACCGTGGGGTGCAGCAGGGCGGGCTGGCTGTCCCTGCGTACGACAGCGCGCTGGACACGGCCGAGTCGGTGACGCTGCACCCCCTGCTCAAGGCTGTGAAGGCAAACATCCCCATCGGCTGCTACCTGGCGCTGGCAATGACCACCCTGGGGCACAGGTGAGGCTTTTTGGGTGTTTGCTGTGGGTGTATGGCCCCAGGGACTGAGCAGCCTCCCTGCTGCTGAACTGAGGGTTGTGAACAGCTCTGTGCATGTTTTAAGAATAAAGAACTTGTGATGCAAGGGATCGAGCAGCTTGTCAGGGACAGCACCTTTCTGATGAGAAGGAGGTGGGCCTGGTTAGTCTGGAGAAGACTGAGAGGGGATCTCATTAATGCAGATAAATTTCTCAAAGGGGTGTCCAGAGCATGGTGCTGGACTCTTTTCAGTGGTGTCCAACAACCAAATGAGGAGCAAAGGCCACAGCTAAAGCACAGAAAGTTTCACCTCAACATGGGAAAGAACTTCCTTGCATTGAGGATAGCAGAGCCCTGGAACAGCTGCCCAGGGAGGTCATGGATTCTGTCTCTCTGGAGGCATTCCAAACCCACCTGGACTCATTCCTTTGTCTCCTGCTCTGGGTGACCCTGCCTTGGAGGATTTTGGACTGGATAATCTCAAGGTCTCTTCCAACCCCAACTTTCTGTGTTTCTGTGACTGTGGTTTCACAGAATCTCAGAATCATTTAGGTTGGAAAAGACCTCCGAGGTCATTGAGTCTAGCCTGTGACCAGTCCCCACCTTGTCACCCAGCCCAGAGCAGAGTGCCATGTCCAGTCATTCCTTGGACCCCTCCAGGGATGGGGACTCCACCATCTCCCTGGGCAGCCTGTTCCACTGTTTAACAATCCTTTCTGTGAAGAAATTCTTCCTGAAGTCTTTCAAACAACATGCTATTTCCTGTATTTTACTAACAGTATTTTTTGCCTTCTGCACTTCAGGGTCCAGTCATAAGAAATAGTACTGAAACTTGGGGTTAACATAATTTCTCTGGACAGGAGTAACTTTGAACCACACTTACTGAAAGGGTTGTTTAGAGGTAATTTCTTTTATCAGGGCAGCACAGCATTGAAATAATGAGGTGAAAAAACCCACTCACTCTGGGAATGATAAATAAAGAACATTATAATAGCAGTGAACCTTTTAGCTCTGACTGTGTTCCAACACAGTCTTTTCCAGTGCTTTTAGCAAATTTGTAGGTAGGTAAGGCTTTTGAACATAATCAAATGTATTTGTTGATTAAGGTAAAGAGCCACACAAAATTTGATTAATTCTCACCAGAACTGTTTTTCCTGAGTCTGTGATCCCTTCAGTTATGTGTTATGCTATTCAAAATTTTCACTGACTTGTTTTCTACATATAATACTATGTTACTCTTTTAATGAAAAATTGTCTGGGCTTTCTTCTCCTTCCTCAAGGAAGCCATGGCGTGAGGATAAGATTGTGCCCTAGATACCTCAAAGCACTGGAGTAGTTTGAGACTGATATGAATGTGTTTTGGGTTGAGAGTGGAAATTTTTCCATAACTTTGGAATAAGAAACCAAAGAATCTCTTTCATCAGTTCCCCTACACCTTCTGTGTTTGGCCTTTGGCTCTTCCTTTCCCTGGAGAGGCAGGCGAGTTGTTCACGTTAGGCAAGAACAGTGAGCTTTAAGGTGATAGAAACTTGATGAAGACTTGCATCTCCAGTGATTTTTGGAAGATGGGACACTGATCCCCAGAAGAGAATTTGTGAAGGAAGGAGATACTTAGCAAATATTTGAGAAGGAAATACTTAACAAATCACTCAGCAATTGAATGACTCTTACCGCTGAAGGAAAAACATCTGGATTTAGCTACTTAGGTTTTCAAAAACAAAGTGTAAAGTTATTAATGTATTTACATCTGAGTTCATAAAAATTAAATCAACACTTCATCGCCCTTTCTGCTGATAGTGTGTTTTTCTTCTTTTTTTTTTTTTTTGTTTGTTTTCTGACAGCATCGAGAAGTTTTGTGCTGAAGGGATTCCTCTTTTGGGTATACTTGTCCAGAATAGGCATCTGAGAACAGTAGTCCATGTGCTGGATAAAATTTTACCCTTGTTTTACTCCTGCCAGTATTACCTCCTGAAGAATGAACAGTAAGCATTATATGTTCATAATACGTTCATTTAAAAAATTTTATATATTTATTTACTTAATTTATTCATAGTTGCAGTGAAAGTTAATCATAATCTTTTAGTTTAGACCACCTGACAGTCTCCCAAATAAATCCTGAATAAGATTTGGGTGCTGATATAGATCAAGATCTGTGATAAGTCCTGATGAGCTGCCTTGAATTACAGTCTGCTGTGAAATGGTCACACTGTGCCCAGTGAATTGCTAAACTGGAGCAATTAAATCTGCATTGTGGTTGTGAATCAAAGCCTTTCTATATGTGTCTCACTGTTGAGCTGGTTTTAAATTCTCAAGAAGCAGGTTTTCTATTTATTATGCATTAGGAAATATTTTAATTTAATTTGTTGACATCCCTAGGTTTTTATCTTATGTTGAGCTGTTCCTTCATCTGGATAGTGGAGTCCCTCAAGGAGTGACCCAGCAGGTTACCCATAAAGTGACACAGCACTTGACAGGAGTGAACTATGGAGAAAATGTTAAGCTGCTCAGTAGTATGATACAGGTAAGAAGATAATTTAAAAAAGAAAAGGAGAGGAGAGTGTTTAACTGAGGCTTGTTTGACTGAGCTACTGTTAAAGGTTAGAAAGGATACTGAACCTGGCAGTATCCTCATGGAGTACCCTGTATCAAGTATTAGTAGTTGGGCTTGGTTTCCTGAAATGCTCCTGCTTAAACTTGCCTAAGTCTTGCAATGCATGTGACTCTTACAACACTATTTGCCTTTCAGACTTCTTGGAAAATTCTTATCCCAATACCAGGTCAAAACTGTTTAAAAAAGGAAATGTAATATGGAACACTGCTTTCTTGTTTGTGTTATTTGAGGAATGCAGCAGATATACTAATGTTTGAAAGCTTTGCTTCTGGCCATTAATTTAGAGCTCTGGAATGGAAAAATGTTCCTGAGGAAACAGTAGTATTTTTTTAAGCTCAGAGAGGTCAGAACCCAAGGTTCTCTAGGATGAGAGAGGGACAATGGAAACAGACCTACTCTGGGAAGTCCTTTTGCAGGAATAGCAGGCTGGACTTTAGAAATAGATGCCATTTATGCCTGCAGGGGTCGTGCTTATTGCTTCTGTGTCTGTTTTTGATGATTGCACAAGGTGCTCTACTCTCCAGGCTTCACAATCTGCAGAAATTTTGAGGCTGAAGTTGACAGAGCTGTCCTTACTTGGGTATAGAAACTGTTGTAAATTTTTTAATTTAAGAATAGGCCCACAGCCTCAAGCAAGTCAAACAGTTCTCCAATAAATTCTTAAGCTTTACTCAAAGCTGCAATCCGTTGACTAATTTTACCCCTTAATTTGTCAGACTCACATTTTTGTAAGTGACCAGCCGAACGGAGTGGGGCCAGCTGCAGTCCTGGAGTTCTGGGTGCAGGTGCTCACCAGCCAGCAGCTGTGGCACAGGGACCGGGCCACGCTCTGCCTGCTGGATGACTTGTGCAAAGCTGCTTTTCAGTACAGCCAAGAGGACTGCGTGCAGAAGCTGCTTTACCAGCAGCACAAGGTAAATAGCTGTGCTGTTCTGGTGTGGCTGTTGAGTAAAGGGTCAATTCGTGTGTTGCACAGCCGGATTTTGATGTGAATGTATTTTCCTGGAGTGCAATAAGAACAGCTGTGAAATCCTAGAATGGTTTGGGTTGGGAGGGACCTTTACAGCCCATCCAGTTCCACTCCTGGCATGGGCAGGGGCACCTTCCACTAGACAGGTTGCTCCAAGCCCCGTCCAACCCAATCTTCAGCACTTCCAGGGATGAGGCAGCCACAACTTCTCTGGACTACCAGTCATGATGATGGGTGATGGTGGGGTTATGTGGTTTGTTTCTGAGTGGGTCAAGATTAATAAAATGTCTGATATTTTAATAGTAATGATAATAATTATTAATAAAACGAATTTGGAATACAGTTATCATTCGTATGAGTTCTGCTGTAGTTTGTCTTCTTTGCATTTCAAATATTTGGTTGTTTAGAACAAAAATGGAGCTTCCTCTGAAAAACCAGACACTGTCACTATAACAGGATGTTTTCACTGGAAAAGAAAGTCCAGGCAGTGGTGCCTGGCTGAGCTGAGGTTGGAAAGTAGCAACAGGAGGTGGAATGAAGATTGAGTGACACACCTGTAGCTTCTAAATCACCTGCTCACAAAAAAACCCCCAAATATTTTCTGTTTTGTCCAGAATGCTTTGGGCTATCACTGTGACAAGGGTCTGCTGTCTTCGCTCGTCAGCTGGATCGTGGCAGGCAATGTCACACCATCCTTTGTGGAGGGCAATGCCAACTCCTCTCAGGTGAGTGCCATGATGGTGTTGTGTGGTGGGAAAAGCAGCATACTGATCTAGGGGTCTTTTTTTCTTTCAGATTTCTCTCTTGGTCACTTTTTCTTCCTATCCCAGAGTTTTCTTGTGATAAAATCCCAGTTTAGCCTAAGAGAATACTGTGTTTTTATTGCACTAAAAGGAACATGGGTATTTTGCACGGGGAGAGTTTGTCTAATCTGCATCCAGGAATTCATATAATAGGATTTGTTAGTTAAATTTTCTTCTAATCTAGTATTATTCTTGATCTGTTTAATAAGACAAAATCTGTAAAGCCTGACTTTTCTGTTAGATCAGTCTTTATCTGATAAATGTTCTGAATTCCAGTTGCTTTCTCTCTGAGCTCCTTATTCAAGCAAAAAGGGAAAAAAACCTTGCAGTACCCCCGACAGAGATGTGTAGTGCAGGTGGAAGAGAGGAGATCTTATTTTACTGAGTTTGAGAAGGTTGTTTCCTCCACAACTCTCTGGGTAATTCTGTCAGTTGTCTCTGGTTTTCCCCTTCTGTCCCAAGATTGTACAAAGGGGAAGTTTGAATTTAAGGGTGAAGAGGGTTTTGTTGTTGAGATGTGGTACTGTTTTTTGCAACTCTGCAATGAGAATCTGTCAAAGAACTTGAGAAAACACCAAGCTTCCTGATCCTGCCCCCTGCCATTTTGTTATCAATATTTCTCTTATTTCTGTGTTGTCCAGGTCTGGTTTTCATGGACGGTGCTAAATATGGAGTCAATATTTGAAGAGGATTCACAGCTTCGCAGAGTTGTGGAGGGGGAACTGGTTATCAATGCTTTAACTCCTGATCAAGCTTTGAAGGTGAGAGAACTGTTTATTCCTTTTTATTATTTTATTAGAGAGAACTGCTGGGGAAAAGTGTTCCCTCATATAGTTTAGTTTTTTTTCTCATATACTACTTTCTTACCACGATAAAAGCTTAAATAATGTTTTACCTGGCTGTGCAGGAGAAAATGTACCTCAGGGAAATTTTCTTTTAAATTTTGAGTATGTCTGAATTCTTCTACGTTTAAAAGAAGAAATGGAACTATCTGATTTTACTTTATCAATAGTTACAGAAAGCTAGTTTGTGCTTTTGCATGATTTTCTGGGTCATCTAAATGCCTCACAAACTTCAGTGGATTTATTCTACACCCCTGATATGGGGAGTGCTTGTTTTTCAGATGGGAAAATGTGTCTATATTTCAAACAGATGATTTCTCAGATGACCTGAATTTGCAGAAGACTGGCCTTTACTTTTCTCTGTTTTCTGAAATTTTTTCCAAGGCTTTCAAAACTGTTTAGATCTGTCCTTTAACAAGGCACTTAATCAGCTGTACTTCAGGCCACATTGCAGCATTTTCCAGCTTCTTTGCCCAAATTCAGTTAGAAATTCTGGAGTGACTCAAGTGGAAACCAAAGCTGTCCATTCTTAAAGTGTAACTTTTTGCTCATCCTTCATCTCAGCTGTTTCAGTATATTTTAATGAAGGAGGTAGCTCTGTGAAAATAGGTTTGCTTGAGCTATGTCCAGTACATGTGTTGCATCCTTGGAGCTGGTCTGGAGAACATTTGTTCTTTGGTTTGCATGGCTTGATTCAGCTGGGGAACAAATTGGGTGTGGGCAGTGTGTGGAAAAGGATGCCAGAGGTCTGGAGTAGAGGATGAGAGAGTGCCAGGGTCTGCTTTGAGACTTGGAACTCAGAAGAGCCTCCCATTCCCCTGCTTCAGGCACAGTCCAGGGGAGCTTGGAGTGGGACTATTTAATGATTTAGTGGCTCTGTGGTGTTGCTAAAATGGGGTGCTGCTACTTACAGGTTGTTTTGCCTTTGTTCTACTTTTGCTTCTGTGCTTTTTCTTCACATTAGTTATACTTTGCATTTCTTATTTTCACTAGAGGTATATTAAACGTAATCTGGAAAAAGCTAGAAGTAGCATGCTGGAGATCTAAACCAGGGAGATCTACCTCTGTGAAGAAGAGCAGTAATTAACTGTAATTAACACCAGTGGCCCATATGTTGGCCTAGCATCAGAGCCATCATGCTGGGTTTTTATAAGCATCAGAGGTGTAGGTCTGCTCTCCAACATAACTGTGAGGTGGGCAGCTCATCCTTCAAGGCCTGTAGCAGATGTGTGACTGCTTCCAGAGTTTTCTCCTCTGTAATTACCAAGTGTTCACGCTGTGTTGATCTGCTCAGTTAACCTGTGACAGCCTGTTACAGCACCACACCTGTCTGGAAATGTTGTTTCTGCAGAAAGCCCAGACCCAGCTGAAGCTGCCCGTCGTCCCTTCCCTTCAGAGGCTCATGATTTACCGCTGGGCTCACCAGGCCCTTGCTACCCCTGCAGATCACCCTCTCATGCCACTGATCTGGCAGAAATTCTTCCTCCTGTACCTTCACCGGCCAGGACCACAGTATGGGTGAGTCTGACCTGCTCCAGCAGTGAGCAAGCACCAGTTAAGTGCACAGCAAGCGAGAGGCAGTGCATTACACTGACTGCACCTGACAACAGTGGGTACCAGCAGCTTCTCTGGTGAGCCAGTTTATCTGCAGAGATGCTGAGACATTTGCTACAAGACTTGTGCTTTTTTGTTCATTTTTAGATTACCTGTAGATGGCTGTATTGGAAGACGCTTTTTCCAGAGTGCAGCTCACGTTAACTTGCTAAATGAGATGAAGCAGCGGCTGACAGAGGTAGCAGACTTCCACCATGCTGCCAGTAAAGCACTGAGAGTGGAGAGTCCTGAGGGCAGTGACAGGTCACCAGAGAAGGCCAGCTGCTCACAGGATTACCTGACTTCACCTGAGCTGCATAAGGAACTCGTCAGGTAAAAAAAGCGTGCCCAGTTCCACCTGAATCGATGGAACTGCCTGAGTAACTGCTACAGCATAGCTGTAGCTGTGTGAGGAGTGAAGGGATGTAACCTTAGATGTACTGCAGGCACTTACTAAAAGCATAAAATCATAGAACCATTCAGGTGGAAAAAGCCCTCCCAGATCATCAAGTCCAGCATATAACCCAGCATTGCCAAAGCCACCCATGGCCCCAAGTGCATGGTTCTGCTCAAATCCACTCCTCTGCTTGCACAACTTGTCTAGTTTGAGAGGGGGCTGGTTTTACTTCTAAAAATCAACATTATTGATAGATTTGTCACTCCCCTTAGGGGAAAAGCTTTGCTTTTTAATGGATGGTAGCCCCATGCTGGCAAAATTTATTTATTTAGGCATATCTGCTACTTGCATGTACGTCACTAGCTATAAATGTATACGTGGTGTATACATGTTTGTCACATATACACTATAAATGTATACAATGTATACATGTTTGTCACAGACCCCAGGGCCTGAATTTGTCTGAGTAAGATTACTTCATCAGGAAATTTACTGGGTACTTCAGCATATGGTTCAGTGCAGTTTGCTTGGTTAGCAGCCTAAAGGTGAGCTCTGCCAAGTGTCTTCTGTACCACCTGAAAAGTGGTAAATCTGCTTACCAAAACCTCTCCACAAGACTCCCTTTTTGTCTTGGAGTAGGCTAAAGAGGTGGCCACAGTCACTCACTGCCACTCTGCTGCTGAATGCCCACTTTTGTGAGGGATGGTAGCTCCTAAGAGATTTCTGTACCTCATGTACTCTAAACCTGAGGCAGTATGTGAATACTCCCAGGAACTAGCTGAAAAGATGATTTGAAAAGAGTCCCTTGTTCAGGGGCCCTGGATGTGTTGAATCTGAGCTCCTGCTCAGTGCTCCCCTCAGCAATCAGTAGGTACTGTACAAACAAACAAGGGAGATCAGAAATCCCACTTGGTCGTCTGTGAAAAATAATCCAGAGATGCTCACTGGGTGAACTTGATTAATATTTTCAGTTTTTCATTTCAAATATGTTCCCCACTCCAGCAGAAAACCAGACTGCTCTACACCCAAATAAATCTTATGCTCAGGAAGTTTAATGACCTGTCTAGTTTCCTAGACAGGAGGGAAATTATTGGTAGGGTTTATAGGGGCTGATTCTTGGAACTGGTCTACTTCCATTTTTTCACCAATGACACTGATGAAGGAAGCAGGAGTTTGCTAGTGATATTTAGTACCACAGTGTGAAGATTTAATGGCATTCTAGTGCTTCCTTGTCAGGAAGGCTTGGATAGTGTGATTGTGAAAATGGTATCTGTCGGTGGAATTATGTCAGCTGAAGAAAAAGGTGTATTTATGTTAAAGTTTTAACAGAGGAAGAAATGATAATGAACTAGCCATGACTGAGACTCTGAAAAGAAATTAAAAGGTGTGACTTAACTCAGGCATGACTTTTTGGAGTGGGCACTGCGGAGAGGTTGTAGGGTGAGAAGCCAAACTTGCTCACATGTACTCTGTTTATTCCTTTGGTCTTTTGAATGGGATTGTGGTGATACTTCTTGACATAAGAGACTATTCCAGTCTTGGGTCTTATGCTAGTTTGCATAAATGTTTTCCTTTTCAGAATTTGTCCTATTACTCTTTGTTGTTGCCCTTCTTATTTCTCTAAGTAGCTTCTTTCCACTGCTGGTCTTTAACTTGACAGTAAATGAGTGAAAAAGCACCTGAAACGCCTGTTTGTAACCATGTCACCTTGTAGCATTATTTGTTGCCTTAATTCTAAACCTTAGAACAATCAAATTCACACTAATTTTATTTTTTTCCTTTCTTTTCCCTCAGGCTTTGTAATGTTTTAATTTTGTGGTTGGAAGAAGAGAGTTTCCAGAAAGGAGATACATACATTCCCTCTTTACCAAAGCAGTATGATGCACATAGACTTGCTAAAGTCATGCAGAATCAACAGGTGAGTTGCCAATAACATTGACAATTGGAAATCTAAAGTCAACTTGCTAAAATGAGTCCTTGAAATCAGTGGCAGAATTGTGTCTCTGGTCTTTAATACACATACAGCATGTATGATACCTTCATGGCTCTAACCTTTTCCCTAAAATCCTGTGCTATCCCAAACGGCCTTCCTTTATGTTTGAAAGAGGACTCAGAGGAAGATTTCTTGCATATCTGTCATTTCTTGCGGCACAGTACTTTTTCTGTACTGCTCCATAATTCTTTTTATGTTCTAAGTTAGTATTAGAGGATTATTTAAGTTGGAATTTTAAATAACAAAAGACTGGAAGCCAAAACCTGCTTGTGTTGGTAGTCTGTAAAATGTCAGGTTCAAATATAAGTTAGTGAGTCTGTATTATTCTGTTCTTCAAGACTAAAGACTTAGTATAAGCAAAACTCTGCAAGAGGGGAGATTTTGGAAGGGCATTTCCTTATGCTTGCTTTGTTTTCTCTCCTCCAGTGTATGTGACTGCTGGAAATGCAGCCTGCTGTAGCCTGGCTGCAATTAATCATGCCATGATGTTTTAAACTCTCTTGGTCTCTTGTATGCCCTTTTTAGGAACAGATTTTTAATAATCTGTCTTTCCCTTTGTCTCTTATTTGTTGGAAATTATACCATGTGTTAGGTTTCATCTCTAAGTGTCACAAATGCTTTTCAGTAGATATCTATATGCATAATAAAAAATGTTCAGTTTTTCACTTCATTTTAGAATTTTTGCCCTTAATAATAAATTTCATGTGACTTAAAACTGCAGGTTACATTTTTATGTATTTGCTTTAGTTCCCCAGGTACTAGGATGGGTGGGCAGTATGTGGTCCTGACCAAAATGGGGATGATAATTTAATTATTTTGTGCTTCAGGATCTGTGGATGGAGTATGTCAATGTGGAACTCGTACACCATGAGTTTCAGGAAGCTCTGAACCTTTGGCTGCAGGTTCAGCTTGAATCACATACAACCTGTGCTTCTGCAGGGCAAACAGATTTCACCAACCCTTTATCAGGTAAGAGACAAAAATACTGTTAAGGAAACTGTGCCTTCAAGGTTTACTGGGATGTCAAAGCCCTGGTTTCTTTAAGATCTTGATGATGCCTGTCAATAAAGGTATTAATACAGTTTGTTTTCTATGGGTACAATATTTTCCTTGAAGTTGCTATGGTTTTCTCACTAAGATTCTAGTGTGAGAGGCTAACATTGATGCTTTTTGGCTTCAAGTTTGCCGTGTCACAGAGCAGAGCTAGGGCTCCATGGGCAAGCTCCCCAAAAATTCCTCTGCACAGAACATGCTCCAGACATTTTCCCAAAGTTTAGACAGAGACAGGTGCAAGCAAAGGTAAGATGTACCTGAAAACATATTGTCCCTGGGGTTTTTTAAAGTTTTGTTTTGTTTCTTTGTTTTGTGCTGTTTTTCCCAGTGTGTTTCCCTGGAATGTTGGCATAGTAAAAGGGTTGTTCTAGCACAGAAGGGGTGATAGTTGTGGCTGGTATATTAAGGATGTATTGAGATTGGATTTGGGGCTGATCCGAAGAAGAGGAAGGAGTGAGGGAATAGAAGGGAACTGGAATAGTTTCATAGGTGAATTGGCACTGTTTGGACAAAAAAACGGAATGGATATCAGCAGGAGGAGAGGGCTGACTCGGAGAGAGGCAGCTTTGAGAAGGAATTGGCACTGACAAGACTAAAGGTGAGGATGTAGGGAAAGGAACATGAATTTTGCTTAGAATTTTTTCTGGGAGCCTGTGTCAGATGAATAAAATAAACAGGGTGACAGGAAAACTGGAAGGTAGGAGTGGTTGGGGAAAACAAGGAAACACATGGATCTTTTGATGCTAAGCTTTGTGTGATGGAAGGGCTCGTCCTGAAAATCAGCTGTCTGAAATAGACAAAAATAGGAAGACTACTTGAGTGTTTTTTTTTTTAAAGGGGGAATCCTGAGAAATATTTGTCTGCCGTTAAAAATACTTCATGCAAAAAAATTAATGTTTTTGTTCAGCTTCTCCTAAACTTTTCTTACTGACCAAACTTGCTTCTGATTTTTTTTTGTTTTTTGGTAGCCAAAGTGAGGATCATGAATAATTTGAAGAAGTTTGATACTCCCAAGCCCCCTCTGCCACTGCAGACGATGAAGGCTCCTGTGCCAGTGATCTCCTCTGCCAGTCTGGTGAGTCAGAAGGATGCCATCCAGCTGATGCGCACGGACCTGAACACCCTGCAGCAGCACGCCAGGTGAGTCACACCTGTGCTCTTGTGCCTCCCTGTGTGTCCAGCAGTGCCCCAAAATGATCACGGAGTCACTGAATGGTTTGGGTTGGAATCCAAATCCCAAGATCCTCCCACCCCCTGCCATGGGCAGGGACACCTCCCACTGTCCCAGGCTGCTCCCAGCCCCAGTGTCCAGCCTGGCCTTGGGCACTGCCAGGGATCCAGGGGCAGCCACAGCTGCTCTGGGAAACCTGTACCAGGGCCTGCCCACCCTCAGAGTGAACAATTTCTTCTTAAAGATGCCCTTCACAGCAGCCTCATTTGTGGTGTTGGCACAAGACTGTCAATACTTGATTTCTGCTTCTTGTCCCCTTTGTTTTCTCCTTCTTCTGGTCTATCATGTTATTATTCTACTTCTGCAACTGACATAAGAGTGCACAAGTCTTATCTAATGACCGAGATTACATCAGGTGGCATCTAACTTCTTTTCTCGTTTGGCATATTTCCTGAAATAAAGCCTCCTTTTAGGCTAGATTTGTTGACAATGAGTTATTTAACTCTTTTGCACTGATGTGGTAGTTGCAATATGAAGCACCCAGGAGAGAAATCTGATTTCTGGTTCTGCTAGCTTTGTGAACAAAAGAACTTTCTGTTTTTGATACTCCTACTCAGATAATCCAACTGAATTGTTTTCAGTCACAACTGGTCAATCTGTAACTCTTCTTACTCAATGTAGTCATTTAATAACAATATTATGAACCAAAACAAAAAGTACTAAGCCCACGAGATGCTGTGTCTAAACAATTCCAGTATTAATTTTCAGTGGGTTCTCTTTTTTCCTTTTTTTTTTCCCCTTTTGACTGAATCATCACACTCCAGCTTTTTTTTCCGTGTCTGATGGAAAATTGCATTTCCTACAGAGATTATTCTGTTTAGTTTCCTTCCAGGTTGTCATATAAAGTAATTCAAAAGAACTCACACATATTGAGTAGTTTTGTTCTTATGAACCTGTTTTTTTATTACTTTGAAGTGCTATTACTTTGAAGTTTTAGCTGAATTTCATTTAATAACCTTTTATGTTTTCCAGGAAAGTGTCATGAGTCTTTGTACAGCACATCAAATTGAAGTCTCCTCTGTTGCTTATAAAATCTAAGCACTGCTGGTTTTGGGAAAGATTTTGGTAATTTTATTAATAAATGCCTTTCAGAACTGCAGCTCTCTGGGAGTCTCAGCATGTTGCTCTGAACAGTGAGATACTGGACACGGTGCCTAAGCTGTATGTCAACAGGGAGGAGCAGATCACCCTCCACCTGGAGTGCAGGGGAACTTCAAATAAAGGCTGCCAGGGAGCAGCTCAGCTCACCATCCAGGTTAGAGGCACAGCATCACCTCTGCTTTGGGGCTGTTGGACATAGAGGATGAATGGGAAATGGCTGAATTATTGTCAAAATGGTAGCGTTTGACCAGTTAAATCCACAGACATATTAGTGATCTGAAACACCTCATGTGTAATGCTCAACAGGAGAAGCAGATCAACAGCTGAAGAATAAGGTGTTGTATAATTTGTTTTGCTCGTGGCATCCATTCTAAACTGCTTCCCAGTGTATGGATGTGGGAATTTGTTTGCTGATAGGAACAGAAGCATGAAAATGTTTATAGAAATACTCCCATGTTGCTTAGTAAATTAATTTTTTGATCCCCTCTAGGTTTCAGTCCCTGTGGATTAAAAGCCTTAGATAAAAGACATGAATTATATTAGTGTGTATGATAATTAATTAGGAACATGACCAAGGATGTGTGCTTGGGCACAATGTACTAAATCTGATCAAAGCTCTCAGGGGGAAAGCCATCCAAATTCAGAGTTCTCTGAGTGGCTTCTGCTTTGTTTTTACAAATAGCTGCAACATGGAAGAGTTTTAGCAAAAACATATTAATTCTGAAATGAACATGTGTCCTTTTGTGATTTAGTTTGAAGGGAAGCACAAAAATGAAGCAGTGAGCCAGCAGCTCCATGCTCTGCGCAAAGAAGTGAGACAACTGCAGGCAGAAGCCATGAAGCCACCTTCCCTGGGTGTTGTGGAAGCAGCTGTACACGTGGAGAATTTCATAACGTAGGTTGTTCAGACACTGCTCTGGGTAGTGCTTTTGTATTTCCATTTTGGTATGTTACAGTTAAAATGTGGAACCTGTTTGTGTGTTTTTCTTTGTGCTCGTCAGCTTGGGCCGACAACAGAGCTGGAATCCTGAGACCTGTGTGTTTGTGACACAGACCTTTAAAGGAGTAATTCTTATTATCAGAGGGTCACTGAGGCTCAGCAGGGCACACAGTATTTTGTTATACTTCAGTTTATTGTTTTGTACTTCTTTTCATTGTTCTGTGCATTATAATAGCCCTCTTAATCCTGTAAAAACACACTGAGTCATGACAGGGATGCTGTGCTAAACTGTAGGAAGTGGCAAACTTGTACCACAGCTGTCTCAGCCAAAGGCTAAATTACATTAATTCAGTAGGACTCTCTATGGGTTTTTCCGTGTTACAGTGCAGGACATAATTCTTTATTAGAGTTCTATAATTTGAAGTAGTTTTTCAATTTGTGAAACAAAATGGTGCAGTGGAAGCAGGCTAGATAATACCACTTTTTTAGGGACTGTGAGTAAAATGGGGTCATCCAAGGCCCTCACCTGAAGATCTTTTACAGTTCATTCCAGAGGTTCACTTTCGCAACTTTGTTCTCAATTCTCCAGATTTCTGCTGGGATTCTCTTAGTGTAGATGGTTTACTACAGAGTGTTATAATTGTACAAGTAAAAGGATTTAATTACTACTTGTTCATTCTTGATCATTGATCTGAAAAATTCTGTGGATGAACTAGTTCTTTGGATTTACATCTGTGAGACTGCATCCTCTTCAGTTGTTTTAATTCAGACTCGGTGGAGACAGGGATTTGATCTCAATTAAACATTTACTTGGCAAAACACAAGAAGAGATTGATTCTGTTTTAATTCTTTTATTGATGAACCTGTGAAATAAAATCAGGTAATTTTTCTTGCAATACAGAGGCAGTTGAGATGACATCAGAATATGATGATTACATGATTAGAGGGAGAAATAATCCAATGGAACTCTGCTGTGGAAGTCTTTCAGTGTTCACTTTCTGACTGGTTATAGAGACTTTCTAAGGTTTGGAAGTATCCACTTGAGGCAGCAAAATTACATGAGCTAAATCTGTGACTTTTCAGCCTGGATATGAGAAGGAGGGATATTCAGGGCGTATCACAGATACCCATCTCAAGGCTATATATTGGCAGGAAACCTTTCTTTATTGTCACAGGTTATTCTCCATGTGTAAATTTAATTTGCCTTTTTAACTTAATTTTTTTAGGGCCCTGATAAATATCTACAAGGTGCAGCCTATGCCTGCAATCAAGAAAGTTGGAATTGGTTTGTTTTTTACGTTGGTGGAATATGTGTGTGATGAAACTCAACGCAATCCTCCCACAAGACAGTTCTTCACATCCTGCATTGAGATTCTGGGCCAAGTGAGTTTATTTCTTGAATATGAAAATATTTTCTAAATTTTTTGAATATGATTTTTGGATGCCTATTCTTATTCAAGCTGCTTGCTGACGTGGGAGGGTCTAACATGTTCAGAAGCCTGAAAGTTAATTTCTAAGCTTCTATCCCATTTTCTTTTTAACTAATTGTGTAATATGTGTAATATGCACAGTCTTTAGGAAAGACAAAGCTTGCATTTAAGCAAAATAAAAACTGTTGCTCTGAGGTGCCTGCGCAGTGTTAATAAATTATCATTGTGTTAGTTAAATGCTGGAGTTTTGGGCAGGTAACTAAGGTTTGGATACTTTCAGTTCATAAAAGTGTGTTTCAGCATCGACTTTGCTTTTACCCGTCACTTTCTGGTTAATGTACATCTTGTCAACCTCCATATTTCTTCTACAGTCCAGTAGTCTTCTTCACCTTTCTCCTACAGCCTTGCAGTGTTCTCTCTGTAGTGACTTATACCAGAAGTTTACTGGTGGAGAAGATAAGTGCTTGTTGGTGGCAGTAATGTTTGCTGTGTTTGTGCACTGAGAAAAATCATTAGCCTCTGCTTTGGGTCCAGATCCTTATTTTTATCTTAGATACAGCTTATTTCCATGTGCAGCTGTCCTTGAGCACCTCTTACAGCTGAAGTGCTGAGTTCTTCAGAGCTGTAGTTCTGTTAAATTTTTCCTATTTCCAAGCAGGGCTGGTGAAATCAGGATTCATTTTCTTACGCTATTCTGTCAGAAAAAATGGTATTTCTAGGTATTTTTAGGCAACATATGTGATCACAAATGGTGTTCTAAAATGTGCTAGGGAGACATGTTTATTTTGTGTTATATCTTGTGGAACAATAGCATTTAGTTGATGTTAATCTCATACAGTCTTTTGTTTTTGAGAAAATCTTCCCTTTTTATAAAAGGGCCAAAACTGTGACTGTTTCAACAACAAGCTTAAGAGGTGTGTTTTCCAGTTCACTCATATTTGGCTGTTATTTTTTCCACCATTCCCACTTTTCTCAGGTGTTCATCAGTGGGACCAAATCAGAGTGCAAGCGTCTGCTCCAGACGATCCTGCAGAATCGGAGGCTCTGTACTCTGCTTTCTCCTTACTTCACTCCTGTTGCCTCTCCCAGTGAATTTGTGACTTTATACGAAAAGGTTGTGGCCTTTCTGAGTGAGGATAATAGTGATGTTGTCTTCATGCTGCTGACAAAGGTAAAGTCTGGTCTGTGGGTGTTCTTCCCCTAAAGACCGTGTCTTTGGGCTAAAGAGGAAAGAGGTGCAAATCTGGTATTTTAAAATAGCATTGACAGGTTCTATAGATCTGTGTTGGTCATACTGAATGGTAATTTAAGCTCAAGAGATGCTGGAGTCAAAAGCAAATAGCTTAAGTATCCTTTTCTAGCCCAGATAGTATCAGTATGTGCTTCCCAGGGCTTAGTGCTGAAATTAAAAACATCTCTCAATGGCTTCTTCTGCCTGATTATCTCTGCAGAGACATTCATCACAAAAGCCAGTGAATGCCAGGTATTGTAACAATCAAAACAAAATTTGGATCAGTGTCTGCATTTTTCAGCTCTGTTTGGCACCCATGTCCTTCCTGCCTGTTTTAAAACAGAATTAGGTAATAGCGAGTGATTTGCACATCTGGTGTTACTCATGATACTGCCAGGGGAGAAATTAGTGTAACACTTGGCCTTTGGTAGTGCTCTGATTCTCCTCTCCAGTTACAGGGAGGCAGCTGGGAGCAGCAGGCAGTCTGTCCTGGGCAGGACTCTGAGCTGTCCATGGTGGCAGTGGCCAGCACTGTCCCTGCTGACCAAGGTCTCAGCAGGTGCTCACGAGTCTACAAAAGCTTTGCTCCTCCATCCAAAAATTTATGGGCTATGGGCATCAGGTCCAGTTTAATGCTTGTGTGGAAACTCATACATCTTTATGAATCTGAGCCCCCTGCCAAGGGCTGTTCCATAAATGTGGGGCCTTCTGTGGTATGCAAATCATAGCCTTTGGAGAGTGAGGCTTGGAGCTAGGGCTAACGAGATGCAAATTCATGAGGTTTTTCTAAAATACATAAAAATACCATGATTTGATTTCCCTGGGAACTTCTCCATTCTCCTAAAGGTGTTGTGGCTGTTGAATCTTGTGTTTAAAAGCGCTCCCTGTGCTCTGTTGTAGTTTGACCTCACGCAGTGGTTGAGCGTGGCCAAGCCGCCGCTCTCGGAGCGCACCCAGCTCCTGGAGTCCATTCACTTGGCCCTCAATGCATGTGGCCTGGAACCTGAAGAAGATATTTTGATGCCCTTTAATATCTTCTGCAAGCATTGGACTAACCTTCTCCAGTATCAGTTCCCTGACCACTACAGTGATTTCTTAAGGTTGTTTGTGCAAAGTGAGTATCTGAGGTGATGCATGCTAAGCCTCTTGTGCAGAACCCTTCTGGCTTAAAAATATGAACTCTGTGCAGTAGAGTTAAATAGCAGCAAATGCAGAATGACTTACACTTCCTTAGGTTTCTCTGGGCACTTTTAGGTGCCTTGCTATGTGATGTATTTTTATTAGACTTATTGTAGCTCTTCTGTGGGTCAAGGCACACACATCAGTGTCAACAGTTTTTTCAGCCCATGTAACAGGAGAAGGTGGGAAGAGAGTCTTCTGTTGATGGAAGCACCTATTAATTATGGTTACGCCACAGTCGTTAATGCAGAACCCTTGTTTTTGCTCACCCTTCAATATCAGGTGGAGAACTGGAAATACAAAGACCTGGAACTGACACTGAAATCTGCTAAAATGTCCAGGTTGACATTTGATGCCACCTATAATCTGATATGACCCTCAGATGAGAACAGAAATACTTCTCTTTTTCAAACCGTACCTGCTGAGGTGGCAGCTGTCTCTAAATGTGTGTTTTCAGCCAGGGATGTACAAAGTGTCTGGGAAGCTCTCTAAGAAGAGAAACATGTAGATGCCAAAAGGAAATTTAAATTGATTACATTTGTAAATTAGAGATAATATCTCACCCTTAAACTTGAGGCTTCCAAACTCCCGTGTTACCTAATTTTTCATATAGCAGGGAGCTCTAATTTCAACCTTTTTTGAGAGAAGGGGTTTAACACCTTTCTGGTTTTCCCACATGCATTCCCTTCTTTCTCCTAAGGCTCATCAGAGCAGCTTCTAAGCCCTGACTGTTGGAAGGCATCACTCAGAGCTTTGGGGTGTGATTCACCGGCCACTGAGCAGGGCAGTTTCAAGAAAAGCGATTCTGCTGAAGGTCCTGTGGTGAGGGATGCTGCAAAAACTCTCCTCTCCACAGAACAGGTGGGTGCCTCTTGGGTTGATTGATATTTTTCAGGTGAAACAGATGCCCTCCTGTGACAGATAGCACTGCTGTGCAGCCTTTCTGCAGCTGATGGATAGCTTCCTTCTTTTTACAGGTCAGAGAGACAATAGAATGGCTTTCTACATCCTTCTGCAAACTCCGACTGGCCTCGGTGGACTTCAGGACTTTCGGCCTCTTTTCAAAATGGACTCCTTATGTGGCTGAAGTGAACAAATTCCTGGAGTATCTCATTAAACGACTTATTGACACTGAAGTTGATAATTTAGCCCAAGAGCCTGTTGGGAGTAGCAGAATTTTAGCAGGTAATGTTCTTAAAAGCAAATTAGTTAAGAACAGACACCTAATTTCTCTAATTCCGTCTGTTAAGGGTCATTTAAATATACAGTGAAATCTTTCACTTTGCACTTGTGCAATAATGAGAATATTAAAATACAGATGAGAAATGTTCTTGCTACTTCATGGCCATGTAGGGCTTTATACCTTACAATCTGAGAGGAAGCTTTTTTATATTTGAGCTTGCTTCAAAATTATTTTATGAGGTGATTGTACTTTCTTAAAGAAAAATAGTCTTTTGCACTGAGCAGAGGTTTGGAAGGAGACACTACTGAATTTCATCATGCATGGTTTAGATCTGGAGAAAGTTGGCTTTTACTTTAATTTTTAATTAATTTTAATTTAAATTTTAATTAACACATTTTAGTATGTGGAGGTTTAAAGTGTGAATCATCATTACCCCCACAATCTCTGGTGTGTTATTAAAATTATACTTATAAAACATCTTAACAATACAAAATGTTTATGATGGTTGTTCATACAGCCATATTGTTAACCAGAGTTATTATTAAGCATATTGTATTTTAAATTTTTATTTGACCAGAAAGGACTGATTGAATGGTTGGACTCTATGATCTTGGAGGTCTTTCCACTCTTAAATATCTGTAATTCTGTGAATGTTAGAATGAGAAAAAGATATATGCAAATTTAGAAAAGTGTAGTATGTTCACTGTTGTTGATTTGAAGGAAAAAAGCAACTTTGTTTTGTTTCCTTTTAGCATTGCAGTCCTTGTATTCAGTCATTGCTGGACTCTTTAAACCATGGATACTGGTCTTGGATAAAGAAGATGCAAGGTGTATATATAGCATTTTAAAATTAAATTAATTTTTGCTAAAGTGGGGACTTTATTCCTATAAGAACGGCTTTCATTATTACCTGGTTTTTAATAACTCGAGACCGTCTTGCTTTCCATTTAAATAGCTCTCACTTTGTCACTTCCTTAATAATTACAGAACTAATTCATGACCTACATCAAATTTTCCAAGGTTTTGATAGAATAATTATCTTAGATATGAGAAAGATCTTGTAATAATAATATGCACAGAGCTTGATTATGTGAAGGATTTCACTCAGTTGTAAAAACACTGAAACTTGAATTTCAGATACCCTTTTTTTAGCTTCTGTAATATCTATAATACCTGCTTAAAAGAAAAAAAAGCCAAGCAAATACAACCCCAAATGCCAGTGGTATGTAAAGAAACTTCAGGCTAAATCAGTGCTGTGATCTATTGCCTTATGTACCTCTGTCTTCACATGAAAAGTTAGTTATGCTACTATACATTCAAATTTTGCTTTCTTTCAAAATTAAAAGCTTTTGGAGTTGTGAGTGCACCTTCAGCACTGAAGTCAGAAGGTTGTCTGCAGTTGGTGAATAATGTCACTGAGAAACTCTGTTGTTTTAATTACATTATGAAATATCAAATAAGTAAATTCTGCTTACTCAGTGGATCTTCAGTGGGATAGTGAACTATGCAGCTCTTCTAAGGAAGGAGAGTCCTAAAGAGCTGAAATTGGGAAAACTGCTGATACTTGTACTTCAGTGCTTTAGAATATTTAAATTGCAAATGTTTATGATCATGTAACTGAACACTGCAATTTTTGCTGTGCTTTTCAGTAGCCAGCCCTGCTACCCTTGGCTGGAGAGTGACACTCCTGTAGCCTCCACCATGGTCTGTTCGTTTGCAGATTGCATCAAGCTTTTGCATGAGAGCTTTAAAGGTGAGCATGAAATCCTAAGCCTCCTCACTTGTTGATTTGGAGAAAAAAAATACAAAAGTTTGGTGTGCATTTTTTTCTTTGAGTGTGTTTTGTGTAACTTACAAGTTTTTCATCTTCAGAAATAGACTTCTGAATGCAAGTTTTATCTGAATTTTTTTCTGTTGTTAATTCAGCAATTTTCTTTGATTCCAGAAAAGCTGTTGCCAAGCCACCATGGGGCTCTCTGGTTACACCTAATGCACTACTGTGAGTGTTGCACAGCCCCCAAAATGCCAGAGTTTATTCTCTATGCTTTCCACACTGAGTTCAGAAGGCTTCCGTGGAAGGAAATGCATCCAGACCAGATGCTTATGGAAGAGTTCTTTAAAGTGAGTTCATGGCAACTGTTGAATTAAGTTTATAGCCAGTGCTGCCCTTGGTAAAAGCTGGAGAGCAGGAGACAGTTCTTTCAGCAAGTAGGCTTTTAGAGTTTGTTTGTGGCATTCAGAGCTGCTCAATTTGTGATTGATTTTTGTGAAGGAGTGCTTTTGAGTCCTAGACAAAGTTGTGGGGAGCTGTACAGCTCCCTCTTTGTTAATCTGCCTGAATGTCTCGTTTATTGCATATGTATTTAATGTTTTTAGTTAGATTTAAAATATTTTGCTATTGCCATATTGTTCTCATTTCCAAGTCATCTGAGACAAGGTAAAGCTGCAAGAAGGGGAATGAAATGATGGAGAGAAGACATTTGTCTGCTCTTCTGCTGAACTAAAGTGCTGCTTTCTATTTACAGCTGGCTAAGGAACTGAAAAGTATAAAAGAACTTACATCTTACATTGTTTTATGCACCTGTCTTTTTCCCTTTCTCCTTTCTAGATCGAAAGAGGCAGCCCCAAGAGTTGTTTCTTGTTCTTGGGTTATGTTTTATGTGAAATAAACTGGGTCAGTGTCCTCTCTGATGCCTGGAACCCCAACCCTCACCCTCAGACTCACAACATGATTGTCTGTTTGCTGTACATGATGGTGCTGTTGGCAAAGGAGGAACAGCTTATAGGCGAAGAGGTAATTTTTGTGAAGGTTCCTACCAATCTCTTAAAAGAAAAATAATCCTTTACGAGAAGGGACATGCAAGTTCATTGCTTCTGGAGGACTCTTCAGAGGGTCTTAAATGTCTTCAAGAAGTCCCATTTCACATCTGTCAACTTTCTCCCATTTGCAGTATCTTCTGTTCTCCATTTCCTCTGAGGCATTACAAGGTGCTGCATCAAGGTGTCACCAGCAGCCTTTGACCATCATTGTATTTCAGTTTAGGAAAATTACCAGAGTTCATGTGTTCTGACCTGAACGTGTTTGCTTATCAGAAGCTTCTCAAGCTTCAGAAGATACCTGTTTGCACATGGTGTGAGTCAGCCTCAGGAATTCTCTCCTTCCCTCCAGCAGTGTGTTAAACTGACACACTGTCAGGAGGTTTTTGCCTCCCAGAGCACTCCTGTGACACCTTGATCTAAATCTCAAACTTTCTCAGCCCTGTGTTCAGGGCATGAGCAACCTGAGAAGTACTTGTTGTACCAGTGTCACATTCCTGTAGAAGTAGTGTAATTTGTGTTAGTTCTGGATTGTCAGCACAATTCTAGTATTTGTTCATTCTAAAACCTGTAGAAACATAGAATAGGATATAGACTATTCTAAGTTGGAAGTAATCATGGAGTCCAGCTCCTGTCCCTGCCCAGACCCCCCAACAGCCCCACCCTGTCCATCCCTGGCAGCGCTGCCCAAACGCTCCTGGAGCTCTGGCAGCCTCGGGGCCGTGCCCATTCCCTGGGGAGCCTGGGCAGTGCCCCAAAACCCTCTGGGGGAAGAGCCTTTCCTGAGATCCAGCCTGCACCTCTCCTGACACAGCTCCATGCCAGTTGGTGTTTCTCTGTGTCCAGGGTGCTCTTTTTTTACTGCAGATGTTTCAGAATAGACGAGAGCTGCTCATAAACAGAGAGTTTTCCATCTGCTGAGTTGCACTGCCTGTGTGAGCTGTGGGGCTGCTGTGCTGTTTAGGGTGATATTTATGAGAATAAGCACGTGAGGAGTCCCCCAGGTTGGTGGGTGATTCACCAAATGTAAAATTAGGGACACAATTTCTACTGTGAACTTAGATTAACTCATTTTTAAAAATAATATTTTAATGCCTCTTTTAAACCTCTACTGAAGTTACTTTAACTTGAAGGGTCTCCATATCTTTCTAGCTTTCTTTGTGTGTTTACATGTCAAATTTTAACATTTTTCACTGACTTTTGTGCTTGGTTAGAGCTGCTGTAACAGTCTGCATACAGTTCTGCAAATGCGTGTGTTAGCTTATTGCTTGAATAAGGAATTGGTTTTCAGACAGACTCCCAATAGTCATCTGTTTCTGTGGGTTTTCTATTTCCATCTCCTTCAAATTCTGAAGCTGGAGCTTCCTTCCAGTGTTGAGTACTGTGAATATTAACTGAAAACTGCAAAGAAGGTGTAGCTTAAACTGATGTCTTTAAATCTTCAGGAATCTCCACTCATAAATCTTCTTGGACAGACCAGCTCCCTTCCTTGGCAGCTTGTGGGCATTTCATCTTACCAGAGCATCGTCAGCTACTGCAACAGTCACTACCCTCCCTCCGTTATCCTGGCTAAGGATGCTGGAGCTGAACTGATCGTGAAGCTCCTGAAAATCTCAGCAGGCTTTGGGGCATCTTCAGATAGTCACATCCACCTTGTGAGTTGAACTACTTTGGAGCAACTCTGCGCTGTTCTTGGCTTTTGCAAAGTTCTGCTTGTGTATATTACAGAATAAGGAAAGAGTTCTAGGTGTGATTTTTCTTTTTTTTTTTTTCTTTCCTAATTAATTTTGATTTTGTTTGACAGGATGCAACACTGAAGTGCCGAGCATACATTCGCCAGGTGGTTCAGTTCCTCAGCACCTTAGAACAAAGTGGAAAGATAACCCTTGCAGTTCTGGAACAAGAAATGGCCAAGTTGCTAGATGATGTAGTCATCTTTAATCCCCCAGGTTTGTGCTGAAGAAATGGCAAATCACCTTAAAGCTGTTCAATGCTTTATTCTGCTGAGTAGATCGATCTGTGACAATTTAGTTTTTTGCATTACTGTCATGTCTCCCTTATGGGCAGCAGGGCATGGTGCTTTGGTGATGTATATGTATAAGCAAAAATATGAGTCTTATCCCACAGAGCTGTCAAGAGTGACAGAACCAACATTAAAGACAGGGGTTGTGTTGTGAATAAAACTGGCTGATATACATACAGGAGCCCGAGGGATTAATTTCTTTGTCATCTGGTGGTTTAGGGTTTTTTCTAATTTTTGTTTTACTTGTCATTTGCCTCTTTTTTAAAGGGAAGAATGGCACAAATCCATTCTCTTGGTCCTGAGGGATTAGAAGTAATGGGTACAAACTTAAAGTGGGGAAATTAGGTTAGATATTAGGAAGCAATTCTTTACTGGTGGTGAGACACTGGCACAGGTTGCCCAGGGGGATTGTGGATGCCCCAGCCCTGGCTGTGGTCCAGGCCACACTGGGTAAGGCCTTGAGCAGCCTGGTCTAGTGGAAGTGTCCTGGCCCATGGCAGGAAGGTTGGGACTAGATGATGTTTAAGGTCCCTTCCAACACCTAACGTTTCATGATTCTATGACTGGGTCCTCAGAAATGGTTCTAAATCATAAAACTGGGAAAACTCGACAGTGTTGAAGTAGAAGAGGTATATTGGTGTACCCTAGTGGTATGATGTGTCCAGACACACAGGATTTATCTAGATCTCCTTTTTAGTCCTAGTACCACCTTGAGGTTCCTCTGTCAAGCCGTGGGTTCAGGTGAAATCTGTGTCTCGCTGTACTCCACAGAAATGTTTGTGAGGGGTTGTGTCTCTCCCTGCCCGTGGCCCACACAGGTGGAAGAGGCTTTACTTTTGGAAAGTGTCCCGTGGTGAAGCTGGCCCTGGGTTCCAGTGTCCCTTCACTGAAAGGGTTCTCTGCTCTCTGGCTCGCAGACATGGACCTGCAGACGCGTCACCTGGCCCTCAGCAGCCTGTTCACGGAGACGCTGATGATGCTGAACACCTCCAGCATCGGCACGGCCGAGTCCCTGCGGGGCAGCCTGCGCCGGTGGATCGACAGCAGAGTGCAGGGGCTGCTGGCCATGCCCCTCCTCACGGCCGCGTGCCACAGCCTGGCCTCCGTGCGCCACATGGCCGAGACCACCGAGGCCTGCATCACCTCCTACTTCAGCCAGGGTAGGAGCCTGTCTCTGCCTCACAGCCTCTGCTCGGCCTGGGCTGCCCCTGAGCACAAACCGTCCGGAATGGTGAAGTGGTTTGGGTTGGATCACCTTGTTCCAGCCCCTCTGCCATGGGTAGGGACAAGGGGAATTGGCTTCACACTGACACAGGGTAGATGGGATATGAGAGAGAAATTCTTCCCTGTGAGGGTGGGGAGGCCCTGGCACAAGTTTCCCAGACAAGCTGTAGCTTCTCCATCCCTGCAAATGTCCAAGGCCAGGTTGGACGTGGCTTGGAGCAACCTGATCTCGTGGAAGGTGACCCTGCCCACGGCAGGGGATGGTATAAGATGGTCTTTTAGTTCCCTTCCAACCTGAACTATTCTGTGATTCTGTGATTGTGGTTTGGGTTTTGCAACTGCTCTGATTGTGTGTTTCCTTAATATCCATACCTGTCTCTGTGAAAACCGATTTGCTCTGTGTAGTGTTGCCATTTTTCCAGCTGAAGTGGAGGACTTTATAAAAAAAAAAAAATCACCCCAAGAGAACAAAAGACATTTTTCCCCTTCTCTGCAGGGTGTTCTGTAGGTTAATTTAAGAAAAAAAATACTCTGGTTTGGTAAAACTCTGAAAGTGTGGTGTGCATGGTTTTCTTTTTGTTTTTTTCTTCTTTTTTCTGTTTACATAATCCTTGTGGAACTACATTTCTTTTTCTTTCACTCTGTGGAAGATTTCAGTACACCTGAGGGAAATACTTATAATTCCATTGCTAAAATGTTCAAATTTTAGTCCGGGCCGAATGCTGACAAAACATCTCACCTTGACCTCAAGGAGGTGCCCTATGATAGTGGAATTTTTCTTTTCATCAGAGTTGCATGACATGCTGATTACCTGAGAAACAGCTAAACGAGCCTAGATTCTCTTAACTAGTAGTCCTGGTTCTTAGTTTTTACCAAGTGCTGCTTTCTCACATGCTTTTTGTTCTTTCCTTCTGCTTTCTTCAAAGATTCCCCTCATCACCAGGAGTTAGGCTGGGGCCCTATACTTGCCTCCCTCCAAGTTCCTGAGCTAACCATGGAAGAATTCCTGCAGGAGTGCCTGTCTTTAGGAAGCTACTTGACCCTCTATGTCTACCTGCTGCAATGCCTGAACACTGACCAAACCCTGACCAATGAAATGAAAATCCTGCTGACCATCAGCAAATGGCTGGAGCAAGTGTACCCCAGGTATGAAACTTGAAGCTTCTGAATGCGCCTGAACTTTTAGATTATTATTATTTACATTGAAGTTTATTTAGAGTTGTATAGCTGGTATAATTAGGTGGCCCTGGTTAATTAAGTTAATTTCAACAGGGTGATGGATGAAATGGCCTCTATCAACTAATACTGAGTCTGTCCATGTGCAGTGCCAGCAGAAAATAGTTGTGGTGGTTAAACAGAAGAAGGAATTTAATTTGCCATCAAATTAGTGAGCTTCAGTCATTTTTCAGTCAGATGAGCTTGGTGTCAATGACAGCCTGGATTTGTGCTCAGTTAAAATAACCCAAAGCAAACCCTGAATCACTCTGGGTTCCACTTCCCGGCCTGTCCACAAGGTGGGATGTGTTATGTGCTGAATATTCAGTCTGGCATTCTGAGAGACCTGGCGCTGAAAGCTGCTGGATGAGGACTGTGCAGCAGCTCTGAACCAAATCTGGTGCCAGTGGATCTGGTGGCATGCCCAGGGTTGGTGGCCTGTATTGCTGTAAAACTTCTTAGATAACTGGGTTCTTTGGGGAAAGAATGCATAGGCTTACGGTCAAAATAAAAAAAATTATGTAACAACTGTAGTTAGAGTTGCTGCTGAAGTTGCCAGGATTTAGCAAACCTGATTATTATTTTTCTGTGTTAATGTTGATAATGCTCACATTTTCTGTAAAAGAACAATTTGGAGAAACTACTGTTTTTACTGTTTCTTGAAATTCAAAAAACACTTTCACTGTGGTAGGTACTGTAGTAATTTCATTGCCAAGGTGTGAAGGAGACAGCAAAGCCACCACATAAAGCAGATTAAACCTTGCTCTAAACATCAGATCTAAGATTGCCTGGGATAGGAAACGACTGGGAGGAGTAATGTGAGGATAGTCTGATGCAGGAAACTCATGCTGGTGCTTGATGTGGAAAATCTGAGCTTGTTAACTTGAACTGCCAACTGTTTGGGGAAAGATTAAAAATAGCATAGGGGGAACTTCACTTTGGGCTTTACTCAACAAAAATCTTCAATGTTTCCTAATCTCAAGGATCATATTAAAAGTCTAAATTGTTGTGGTAACAACATCCAGTGCTTCCTAAACTGTTTTATTGGTAAGTAAAGAAAAGAACAAACAAGTAGAGATACAGCTTCATTCCTTTTGTGCCAAGTCTTAGGCAAGTTTAAATCCACTTACCACTGCAGTATCATTTATTTCCAGTTGTAAAGCTTAAAAGGAAGCACTGTTCTTTGTCCTCTTACAGGCTCTTAAAACCTGCTAGCTGGTGGATCAAATCCATAACAGTAGCAGTTACAGCAGTGTAATAACTGGTGGGGTAGTATAGTTATGCTATCCTCATGTAATAAAATCAGCTGTCACTAATTAACAATATGAATTCTTCATGGACCTAATGGGGAGAGAAATAAACTTCTTAACCTATGCATTGACTCTTTAATTTTTATTTTCTCTTATGTTTTTCCTTAAATTCTACCTAAAGCTCAGCGAAGGAAGAGGCAAAGCTGTTTCTGTGGTGGCATAAAGCCATGCAGTTGTCCTTGGTGCAGCTGGAGCAAGATGACCCTGTTCTGATTGAATCTGTCGTCCGAACCCTGCTGTCCATCCAGGGCCGGCAGAGCCAGCTGGCTGAGGAGAGACTCACTTCTGGAATACTTGGTGCTATTGGCTTAGGCAGGAGGTCTCCTTTGTCACCCAGGTGAGGGCTGAAGCTGTGGTCAATCAATTGCTTTGAGTCACAGTGTTGAAGAAACTGCAGCCTGGGTCCAGAATGCCCAGTGCAGGGGCAGAAGGTGATCAGAATCCAGGCTGCCTCCAGATCTATAAAGCTGTTTGGACCTGTCACAGAAAAAGCACAGAGAGTGTGTTAATCAGGTTAAGAAGTGAGTATGAACCTCTGCAAAGGTTGTGGTGAAAAAGGAAAGAAAATGCAGTTCTGATTCTGTCCACCTCCAGCAAAGTTAGTAGGCAGATACAAACTTGGTATTGTAACTGTTTGTTAAGAGGGAGATGCTTCCAGCTGGTCTGTAGAAAACCGCTTCAGTTTTCTACACAGACTTCACAAGGTTTTATTTAAAAACAGACACATTGCATTTTCTGTTCTAACCTTGACGTATTGGAAATGTTAAGAGAAGCTCAAAGGAGCATGTGCTTGCTTGTGATTCAGTCTACCTTCTAAAGAGAGACACCAAGTTTGATAGGTGTCAAAATCAAGTTCAGTGTGGAAAGAATGCTGAGAAAAAAATCCCATAAATGTTTGTGGAACACCAATTCAACCCTGCACCTAAACGTAACTCTGTGTTTATAAAGGCCTTCTGGGATGCAGTGCTGTTCAAATTGCCCTGAATTCTTAGTGTCGTTCAACTCATCCCTTGATTTGGGTGGTAAGAACGTTTTATATTCTGTCAGCTGAGGAGTATTTCAGATGTGAGGTGAGGACTATTTCAGCTAGGCTTGAAACTGATGCAACATTTCATGTGAAAGGTATTATATTATTTTCTAGTATGTGTTGTATCCTATTGTGTGTATACCCAGGGAAGCTGCGATCCCCTTCCACCCTTGGAAGTGTCCAAGACCAGGTTGGATGGGGCTTGGAGCAGGCTGGGCTTGTGGAAGGTGTCCCTGCCCATGGCAGGGGGGTGGAATGAGACGATCTTGAAGGTCCCTTCCAACCCAAACCATTCTGGGATTCTGTGATACTGAAGTGGCTTCTAATGCACTGCAATAAGTCCTCTCAAACCTTTACTTCATTCCTCATTCAAGGAGGATAGATCATGGATGGATCTTGCAATTTATCTGCTGGTGGGATGTGCAGATCTGGTGTCACCTTGCTCCTCTGTGCTGTCCCCACGCAGGTTCCGGGTGGTTGCCCGCAGTTTGTCCGCCTTCCTCCTGGTGCAGATCCCTGCAGAGAGCCAGGTGCGCCTCAAGGCCGGGTCGGAGCCCAGGCTGTCTCAGAAGGCTCAGCAGGTGAGGGGTGCCCATCTCTGGCTGCTTGTTTAGCTTTTGGGGTGAACTTTGTAAGAGTCACTGCAAGCATTTCTTCAAGGTAAATCCCGCCCCAACCTTGTTGCTGGACTTTGGCAGCAGGACTGTGTGTTTGTCCTAAAGTGATCCTGGGTAAAACTTCATACAGTGTTCTGCATTAATAGGAAGACATCATTTTTTAATCTTACACACTCAAGAGGGGCAGATGAACTTAGGTCTGTAAAGCCCCACTTCAGAAGGTTTGGAACATAGCAGGTAGAAGGAATTTAAAACAAACAGGAAAAAACAGTGCTGCTCTGGTTTGCACTGCTTTTCAGTGATAAAGCAGGGCTACATTCACACTGACATTTGTTTATGTGAGGTCAGGGCTTAAAAGCCCTGTGACAAATAAACATTCTTCCTTTAGCATGTGCACTGACTGGGGTGTTATTTCAATAATCTCTTGAGAAGGGGAAGGAGGAGCTGGTTGGAAACCAAAGCAAAGTAGCTCGGTACAACTTGTTTCTTTAGGAAAAGAACAAAGCTTGTTCAGAAATATTTTCTACATTTTCCCTTGCTAGACCTGCCAACATAGACTTCTCTACATACAATTTATAACTTGATAGTTAATATCTAAGTTTAATACTATTAATGGGAACAAAACAATACTTTTATGAAAGCCAATACATTCATAAGAACAACCTAAAGTGAAGATTTAAGTGTGTTGCAACTTGGAGTTTGACATAATTTCTGTGAAACCATGTCTTGAGTTCATGAAGTAAATATTTGACAATATTTGGGTTACAGAATCCTAGGAAGCCTTAATAGGACAGTTTTTGTGTTGATCTTGGGGAGAGAACAGCTTGAAAACTACAAGTTGACTTGAAACACTGTTACAGGATTGTAGTTTACAATAGTTTCGTTCTGAGTACTCTGGGTTCTGTAGCGGGGGGGATGCTTCAGGGGAGTTGTGCAGATGGTGGTGTGTTACAGACCAAAATACACACAGCTAACATAATCTCCCCTCGTCCCTGCAGGCACTGAATGCTCTTGAAGCCATGCCAGCCAACAAGCAGTACACGGATTTCCAAGAGCAGCTCTCCCAGGCCTCCCTGTTCATCAGGCACCCCGAGCACTGCCTTCGGGATGGCAATAACCTCCTGTCCCTGCTGGTGAACACGCTGTACCCAGAAGTGCATTATTTGGACAGCATTCGGTAGCGGCGCCGGGCTGGTTTACAGACAGTGTCCTTACTGCACACGTGATTTTTACCTTCAGAGTTCCACTTTAATTAAGTCAGACCTGCGAATAGGAACTGCACACTGTCAAGTTTTCTCCACTTCAAGGTTTTCTTGCTTTCCTTTTGATTTTTAGGCCTGTGGAATTGCTTAATGGTTTGGGTTTTTTGGGGTTTTTTTGGTTGTGGTTTTTTTTTTTTTTTTTGACTGAAAGCACTTGAATTATCTTCTGTGTGTGGTGCCCTTTGGAGAGAAGGGTGCCTGGGGATAGGTGTACAAATCACTAGTCAGCACAGCTCATCCTGTAGTGTCTGAAGGTTTTGCTTGGTGCCTTTTTTTATTTTCCAGTGTGTCATCACTGAAGCCATTTCACAGTGAGTGGAGGATTGTGTGTAAAAGAGGTTTGACTTTCTTAACCAGGATACCTCTGAGTCTTACCTGAGTGTGTGTCTAGCGATTTTTGTGAAATCCCTGTATTTGAAAAGATGGTATTTTAAATCTTGACTTTTTTGCTATCCCACAGAAATCTGTAGTTTAGAGGCATGCCTACAATCTTTACCCACTTCTGTAAATACCAACAAAAATAGGAACTAAAGAACTTTTTTTTCCTGTTTTTAAATATTAGTGTGTCTGCATCTATATTGCTTGATTAAATGCAAGTAACTTTTAGCCAAGTTCAAGGGGATTTAAATCCAGAGACATATTTTCTGGATCTCCAGTGTCTGAGAGGGGAACAGTCAGTTATGATCATGTTAAACAGGATTCCGTAATTACTAAAGTCTGGTTGCTTAGGAAATGTTTAACAACCACCACTTCAGCTTATTTTCTTCTGCCTGGCTGGGCATGACATGACAGGATTTTAGATGACACTGTGAAGAGGTATCATTGTTGTATTAAATTTGGTGATCACTTGTTACAATTCTGTTGCCAAAGCATGAAACATGAGCCTGTAAATCTGTTGTTTCAGCTGAATGATCACTGCTTTTGTTGCCTTGTCTGATCATTGGATGCACTTTTGTTTAGGAAAAGCAGAAGGCAGATTTTTCCCGGTACTTGTTTGATGTCCCTTTCATCACTGATCTGTTTGAGGTGGCCCAAGGTCCTGCAGTTCCAGTCCCTACAGCTCTGTGAAGGAACTGATTGCTTTTTCTCTTCCTCCATTAATTGTGCCTTTGTGTTCATGACACGGTTGCACGTTAAAACATGAGTTCTGGTCAATAGGGGATAGAAATGTGCTACCTACTGTCTGGTCAATGATGCTTTGAACTGTTGCTCTTAAACCATGGTTCTGGTGCTAGAGGACAGATCACCTTTTCCTTCTTGGCAGATTCTGGTAATTATGCCAGCTGGGTCATTAGATCACCGTCATTTTAATGTGGTCTTAGAGTTCTTTGCTCTATCTGCGAGCCTATAAATAAATATATATATGTACATCCCTCTGTATAGTAACTAGATACAATGCAGCATGGTTTTTAACAGACTCTTTTGGAAAATTCATGTCTGGAGGAATACATTCTGCTGCTTTTGCCCCCAAAGACTTAAAACCACTGGGTTTATTAGGCTCAATGTTATTGATCAGTTGCATATAAATGTGAAGAAGTCAGAAATATGTGTTTGACATGCACTTTCGAAATGAGGAATTGTTTCAGCTGTTGAGTTTTTACAAATGTTGTATTTATAACATGTTCTGTCTGCAAAGACCATGCAAAATAAAAAAGGAAAATCAAGCAATTTGTGAGACACTGTGGTATTTTCAGCTTGGTAGAAGGATTCACATCAGGTAACACATAATTGCTGTATGTGTCACCACAGACCACTCTTCTGGCTTTATGATCAGCGTGGCAGTGGCTGAAGTCTGAAGCTGTATTGTAGTTCTCTCTGCAAATGTGAACTCCAGAGCCTGAGGCCTTACTTTCCAAGTGGTGCCCAACAGATTGACTTTTTATTCCTTCTAGTTATACTGGAAAGACTTTGGCATTCCCTGCATCTCCCAGATGAGTTCCATACCAGAAGCCTCCTGGTGTGTGCACTGCTGTGTTTTGTCCCTCCAGTTTATACTGGTTTGAGTGGGTGTTTGAGTCTCCCATGAGGACCAGGGGGAATGAGTTGGTTTTGGGACACGAGTTCTGATGCTCCTATCTGGACCCAAACTAATTGAGTTGAAGAAGTAAATTTTGAAAGAACAATTCAGAAAGCCAAGCCTCAATCCTATGTACAGGTAGAAGTGAGTTCTCATTACTCTATGACTGTAAATCATAAGGGCTCAGAAATCCAATTCAGTTTGTCCAACTAATATCTCTGAGGTCTCTTTCCTCTGTGACACCTGTGAAACTGAGCTCACAGGTCTGTGACTACACTGTCTGCTGTAACTTCCCTTTCCTCTTTGCATCTCTTCTTATGTTTATTAAATCTGGCTTTGTCACTGCTGGGCTTTTAAGCTGGGATTTAAAAGATCAGGTTCAAGTATATCCTTGCATCTACTTTTTTCCCCTCATCATCCTGGCCAAGTCATTTAAAATTCTGCTTTGCTTTCCCAATGCAGATATTACAAAGAGGTGAACTTTAAAATAATGATTCCCAGCCTGGTGTTGAGCTTACAGGCTTGATGGTATTTCAGTAGCAGTTTGGTGGTAGTAACCAGGAACAGGATTGTTCAGGGAACGTTTTTGGAGCTGCTGCATTGGCATGGTTGCAGAGAGTATCAGATTCAACAGTATAAATGTGAAAGTAGGTTCAAGCCACTTGCTCTTTCTTAATTCTTTCTCCTCCTCCTCATTTAAGCCAACGAGTTGCTCTTTCCAGCCCTATCCTGGGCCTGTGTCTGCCTTTCCAGGACTCCAGGTTGACCCACGTTGCCCTGTACTGTAAGCTGGGCCTGTTCACCTGATCTTGGAGGATGTTTACAGTTGGGTTAGAGATTTGTCTGTGGTGTGGCCTTTGTGACTTTGTAGTAGTAGCTTCATCTCAGAAGAGAGAGATTTAAGAAATGAGCAGTCAGGCCTTAAAAAACGGTCTCTGTGTAACACAGGGATGGAAATGGTTTAGAAATAATTTCTTTAGCTTTAAAAAAAACACACAACAATTTGGTGTATTGAAACATTTTCACAGCACATTCATACCAAAGCTCTGAGTTTTCTGGGCACTCGGAGCTGCAGTAAAGTTAGAACACAGACTAGTTTATACTTCTCATGTCCTTCTTCCAGGTCTACCAGTTTTCAGAAAACATCTGCCTTTATTGCTTGGATGCCTCTTTAAAGTTAAGGTTTCCTTTAAACTCTTAAACTCTTCTGGACCTTTAGGAATAACAATAATAATAATTTTTAAAAAAGAAACAAACCCCATCAGAAACTCCAGTAGTGTTTTGCCACAGCTAGTATTTGAAACATGTCAGTAGCCCACTTGGATATGGTTGGACAAGTGGAGTGGTGAAAACAGCTTTTTGGCTTAAAAAAATACCAAAGCAAAAAGCTGTGAGACAATTTTATACTGTCACCTGCTTGCTACATATCTGATATGGGCTAAAACCACACAGGTTAAAATTGACATCCTGTGCAGACTGTGTTTTGCTCTTCCAGCTCCGTCCCTTTGTTTTTCTCTTTTCCCGTTAAAGGCTGTGTTCACCTGTGAGGAGCATCAGGGCTGGAACTCATAGCATCGTGGAAGGGACCGTAGAGATCATCCAGTTCCAACCTCCCCGAGGCTGGTCCGACCTTCTGTGCCTCGGCCCAGGCCAGGTCCGTGCTCCCTGGGGAAGGACGCCCGAGCGGGCAGCGGGTGGGGATGGTCCGGGTCTGCTGCTCAGCCGCGCCTGGGCGCGGCCGCTCCCGCGGGCGGGGTGCGGCTGCCGCCCCGTCTGCGGTCAAAGTTCTCGTAGGTGCACTCCGGCAGCTGCGGCCTGCCAGGAGGAGACGTGGCAAAGGTGAGGGCACGTTTCGGGCTGCTCTGGGCTTTGCAGGCGGCTGCAGTGAGTGTCAGAGTGTCTGTGGCACTCCGAGACACATCCTGTTCTACTTCACAGTTGTTTTTAACGGTCTGAGTTGCAACTGCTGTTCTACACCTTAAAAGCTTTTATGTCCAAAAGCATGCAGAGCAGTCTCCTGCACCCTTGGCATCCACTGTGCTGCCCAGAGCCTCGGGAGGTTGTGACAAACCTCTCCTCTGAAGGATCTTCTCATGTAAGTGTTGGCTTTAAGCCTTCTTATCTATGTAGGTGACAAACCTATCTATCTATGCAAATATAACCGAGGGTGCAGTGTGGTTTAGACCCTGATAAATCAGCAAAACTATGCTTTTTTATGCCTTTTTACAAGTAATTACAAATTTGACTGTAGGATTAAATTCCTTGTTGTCTCTTCGGCTGTGCCCTGTACACTTGACTGTCCTGCTGGGATGGCCATGGCCATTGCTGTTGGGTAAGGTCAGGGAAGGAGACATGTAGGGGTAACTCAGGAAGGAGGTATCACAAAGAAATGAAATTATTCAGATTGAAAGGGAGCAGCCCCATGCAGATGTAATTATCCTTGACCTCAGATACATCTTCTGTACCATTAGACCAAGGGTTGTTTTTGGTGGAATTTTTTTGGAGTTTTTTTTTGTTTTTTTCTGGTTTTTTTTGGTTTTATATTTTTCCCATCCCAGTAGTTTGGCCACCCCATCTGCAGGAGTGTCCAAGATCAGTGTTGTGCTGGGTGATGGGAAATGCCAGGGTTTTGTGGGAGCATGGTGTGGATGCCAGCCCAAGAATCAGGCGCTGTCACATCCCAGCTGGGCTGTTTGCTGCCTCCATACCTTCCCTGCACACTTGGCTGAGCTCATCAGCTTCGGTGTGGCAGCTTTTTCTGCTCCATTACAAACTGGGGTGCAGAGGGAGAGGAAGATTTCTGTTCCACAGTGTCAGCACAGACCCCATCCCTGACCTTTCCCTTGGGCGGATGATCCATTGTTAGTTTAATGTGTCATCACAGAACCATGGAATGGTTTGGGTTGGGAGAGACCTTAAACCTCATCCAGTTCCACCCCCTGCTATGGGCAGGGACACCTTNCAGGCCTTGTCCCCAGTCCCTCTGCAGCTCTCCTGGAGCCCCTTCAGGCCCTGCCAGGGGCTCTGAGCTCTCCCTGGAGCCTTCTCTTGTGCAGGGGAACAGCCCCAGCTCTCCCAGCCTGCCTGCAGCCTTCCAGCCCTGCTCTGGGCTTATGGCACATCCAAACTTCTGTTAGTCCTTTGCTGGTGTAGCAGCCATGTGCTGTGGTCTCTCCACACTGCTGCCCAATCCCTTGTCCACACACCACTGAGGTCTCCTCTCAGCTGTGCCCAAGCCAGAACCTCCTCCCAGCAGTGTCCAGGCCTTGTTCCCTCACACTGGCTCACCTGGCCATCAGCTGAACCCTCTCCTTGCCTCAGGAGCCTGCTCTGAGGCCAGAGAATTGTTACCAAGACCAAGGACATGCTGCACTTCTCATCTTGGCCATCCTCACTCTCTGGCAGGATAACATGAGTAGAAGGCAAGACATCCTTACCTGGCCAGGCTGGATGGAGCAGAGGGGGGACCTGTGAAGTGGAAAGGTGGGTTAGCAATGTGGTCAGAGTGGGCTGGGGAGCCAGGAGTGACCTAGA
The DNA here is from genome assembly GCA_013397915.1 of Daphoenositta chrysoptera. Classification (NCBI taxonomy): domain Eukaryota; kingdom Metazoa; phylum Chordata; class Aves; order Passeriformes; genus Daphoenositta; species Daphoenositta chrysoptera. The sequence goes on along the minus strand of VZRO01007208.1, from coordinate 126,193 downwards.
GCTGTTGGGAAGGTGCACTGGAGGGTGGTTGTGACACTCCAGTGAATGGGAAGAAGCCCTGATGGCAGGCATGTGGCCCTCTCTGTGTGCTTAGGAATTAGGCACTGGAATATAAGGAGAAAAGCATTTTTGGTTGTTCTGACAACTTCTACTGTTCAAGACAAGTGGTGGCTTCCATGAGTGTGACATCAGACTGTCCCAACAGAGGAGTCACAGTAATGTGACATCTCATTCCTCTCAGTCCCCTCCTGCCCATCCACAGCAGCACTCAGCAGCACTGGAGGGCTGGGGGCCAGTGGTGTCCTGGCTGCTTGGGATGTTGTATCCCTCAGTCCATGGGCTGATCCTCATCTCCTGTAAGATGGGCGTTCCCTGATCTCACAGCCTTGGTGTGCCTGGAAGGTGGGATTTCACAACTGCTGGGTACTGGGTAGTGAGGCCCTGGGGGACTGACAGGGGCGGTCTGTAAAATGAGGATGCTCATCCCAGGAGATTAAACTTGTGTGGGATGCAGCAAAGGTAAATCCTGGCTGTGAGCTACAGGGGAAGAGATAGTAATGAGCCTGCTTCAAGGAAAAAAATATCTGATTATGTAGGCAGTAGCTCCTCCACTGATTTCCCCTCTGTTGGTTTATTAACATTTCTTCTTGGGCACAGGGAAACTCCTGCCCCCTCTGAATTTTCAGAGGTCTCTCTGTCAGCAGGCTGCGACCAGCCAGCCAAGAGCTCTTGGCTCTTCCTACTAGAATTGTCCTCCTAGGGTCGAAAATCATTACATCATTAATATTCCCTCCCCCAAACAAACCGCGTCCCCTCCTGCCTGACGCTGTCTGCTGCATCCATCCCTGGCTGCCGTCGGCTGGAGGGCACTCAGGACACTGACCTTCTCTGGAGAAAACGGTGAAGCTCAGCATGGCCAGCAGAATGAGCACCTTGATTCCCAGCGGCACGAAGATGAGGATCATGAAGGAGGAGCTGCCGGAGGCTCTGAATTTGTAGAAGTAGAGGGTCCCCTCGGCCCTGCCGTGGCTGTTGACAGCAGTGCAGGTGTATTTCCCGTCGTGGGTCAGGGACCGCAGCTCCTTGGTGACGCGGTGGCTGGAGCTGCTGCTGGAGCTCAGGTTGCCGTAGGGGGGTCCGCTCCAGCTCAGGGCGGGCGCTGGCTCCCCCTCGGCCGTGCAGCGGGCCTGGAAGGTGTGGTCCCTGTTGGAGCTGACCGTGATGTTAATGATCCTGGGGGCGGCTGTGGGAATCGCAACACGGGAGGGAAAGTGGGTCAGGCTGCAAAGGCAGGTCTGGTGCGAAACACCCGGAGTGAGCTTTTGGTCTTGGTGGACTCTCAGCATTGTTCTATCAGGGTGAAGTTGGGTACTGGTGGGTGAGAGCTGGACCTGCCCCGGCCCTGAACCCCCTGCCCTGGGCTGAGCCCCAGCGTGGGCAGCAGGGGAGGGGGATTCTGCCCCTCTGCCCCTCAGGTGAGACCCCACCTGCAGAGCTGCTCCAGCCCTGGGGAACAACAGCACAAGGACCTGGAGCTGCTGCAGCCACTGCAGAGGAGAACACGGAGCTGCTGCCAGGGCTGGAGCCCCTCTGCTCTGCAGCCAGCCTGGGACAGCTGGGGCTGTTCCCCTGCACAAGAGAAGGCTCCAGGGAGAGCTCAGAGCCCCTGGCAGGGCCTGGAGGGGCTCCAACCAAAATGGGGACAGGAGTTGCTGTGACAGGACAAGGACAAGGGTTGATGTTTCAAAACTAAAGGAGTAGAGATTTAGATTGGATGTAAGGAGGGAAGTTTTTGAAAAGAGGGTTTCCCAGAGAAGCTGTGGCTGCCCCACCCCTGAAGAGTCCAAGGCCAGGTTGGACAGGGCTTGGAGCAACCTGGGAGAGTGGAAGGTGTTGCTGGCCACGGCAGGGGGGTTGGACAAGATGGGCTTTAAAGATTCCCTTCAATTGAAACTGTTTTATGACTCTGTGGATGTTGGGATCAGCCTTCTCCTTCCTTGTTTTTCTCAGCACTTTCTTCCCCTAGATTTCCCCACCCAGCCCATGTTGGATAGAAGGGCAAAAAGATTCACCCAGCAAAGCCTGGATGCAAGGATGTGTACTCTCCCAGTAATGCCTCACTCATTTTTCTGAACCTTGGTCAACTTCAGCTGTTGTGCCCTTCCTCGGTGGTAGAAGGCAGAGAAGTGCCACCCACCATTGTAGGCACAGGTGCAGCTGGTGACTTGCTGGACTTGGCTGCATCTCCACATGGTCCAGGACATGTCAACCACAGTGTTCTGCACAAGCATTTTGTGGCTGTTCCTTTGATCCCTGACCTCCAGAGCGCACATGGATGGACCCGTTTGTGTGAGCCCTTTGCTCAGTGCCTGGGACTTGCCAGATTTGGCAGCTTAGTTATAGGGAAAGTTTCTGCTTCTTGCCACAACCTATTTTTGGTGGTTTTTTCCAGCCCCAGAGTGACCAGGTCACCTTTAGGTTGGACATTAGGAGAAATTTCTTCACAGAAGGGGTGATTGGACATTGGAAGGGGCTGCCCAGGGAGGTGGTGGAGCCCTCATCCCTGGAGGTGTTCAAAGAGGTGCTATGGAAAATGAATGGCACTAAATGAGAGAAGAGCAGAAATTAATTTTTTTTCAGACTAGAAAACAAAAATAGAGTTTGCAACCACCTACAGCACGTCTTCCCCCTCGTCCATATAGTGCAAGAGGAATCTGAGGCTGTGTGTCATGGGTCTCTGTGTTCTGGTGTTTAAATTCACCTTTTAAGCATTAATTAACCCCTCCAATCACAGTGCCAGGCCTCATTCCCAAGCAGGGTACTGTATCTGTGTGTGCTGTCAATCCTCTGGTGTTAAAATGCCCTGAGAGACAGGTCTTGCTGCCATCCTGGCCTGGTCCTGCTGTGTGTGGGTGTTCAGGAGCTGGTGCAACTGGAGGAGAGCCTCAGCTGTGCAGAACTTCTCAAGAAACAACCAAGCTTATCCTCAGGTCCCATCTGGACACCCACGCTGCACAGCAGGCGTAAGGAACTTCCCTCTCAAAAGCAAAATCATCCAACCTCGTGGCCTGGGTAAGATCTGAGTCTGCTTCTGAGGCCTCTCTCCTTGCTCACCCGTGATCTGTGAGCTTGCCCTGGGCAGTGGGATGGATGTTGCTCCAAGCTGGTTTTCCAGGACATTTGTACTTCGTGTTTCATGCCCCAGAGGATTTTGGATTTATTTTACCTGGGTACAAGATATCCTGTCTTTCCCATCCCCCATTACCACCCACGCCCTGTTGCACTAACACCTGTGAACGTGTGCTCAGCACCTGGGCTGTCCAGTTCAGGTTCTGATGGAGAGAATGTCTTTAGCCCCAGCTTGGCTGACCCCAGCTTGCGTCTGCTGCCTGCCTTGCTCCTGTGCTGCAGGGGCTAAGTGGGATGCACAGCTTTTGGTGGGCCCCCACCCCAGCTGCCAGAGCCTTGCCATTTCCTCACCAGTTTTGTTCCTGTTCCCTTCCCTGCATTGTGCTCATTGTCTCATGTTGGAAGACTGAGGAGGACAGTGAATATTCCCTGTTACAATGGAGAAGGAAAAGCCAACCCTTTGGAAAACCATCTCAGGTAAACCTCTGCTACCATTTGTCATTTCCCAGATCCTGGGGCTCTTCCCTAGAGGGTGGCTTTGTCTCTCATGCCACTCTTACCAATCACGTGCAGCTTTATGCCGTTCCTGCTCTCGTACTTGTCGTGGATGTCTCCGGCCAGCTCCACCCGGCAGAAGTACCTCTCGCTGTCGCTCCAGGTCAGGTTCTCAATCCTGATGGACAGGTCCTTGTGCCGGGGGTTGCCCAGCAGCTTGTACTTGTTCTTGTGGCTGATGGCAGTCTTGCAGAGCTCGCTGCTGCTCTGGCTCACACACTTGAAGACAATTGTGCCGTTGTAAGGCTCCTTGATCCTCCAGATGGCCGTGAGGGCCCGGTCAAATGTTTTGTAGGGGTGTGTGAAAGTGCAGGGCAGGATAACCATCTTCCCAAGCTCTCCAGTAACGTCAGAGGGGACGTGGACAGACCAGCCATTGCACTGCACACCTACGAGCAAGAAGGGATCATGGAGCTGCAGAATGGTTTGGCTGGAAGGGGCCTTAAAATTCATTTCATTCCATCCCCTGCCATGGGCAGGGACACCTTCCACTGTCCCAAGTTGCTCCAAGCCCTGTCCAACCTGGCCTTGGGCACTGCCAGGGATGGAGCAGCCACAGCTGCTCTGGGCAACCTGTGCCAGAGCCTCACCCCCACAGCCAAGAATTTCTTCCTAATATCTAATCTAAATCTCCCCTCTTTCAGTTTAATATATAGACACGTCTATCTACCCCCTGTTCTGCTACTATCAGCAGCTGTAGCAGCAGATTGTGGCTTCAGAAACATCTGTGCCTACGTTCCTGTCTTATGAAACTCCCTTCATTAGATGAGGGGCTCTCAGTAGCTGAGAATACCTGCAAAATGTAAGAGTGTCCTGTAAGTAGTTCCACCCATTCCTGGGCTTGCTGGCTTCACCCTATGGGCATTCAGCTGTCAGATTACTCCTGCAGACTCAAAGATAAGATGTGGTTTTTGTTCCTGTATCTGTGGCCCATAACACTTGACAAACATCCCTGTGGCAGTGCAGCTTGTATTCATCTATTGTGTGCTACACAATGGACAAAGGCCATCCTAGGGCCAGTTCTCTGTTCAGATATTTACATGGAGTCAGCTCCAAGCCAGTATTTTGATTACAGAGATCTGGAGTCGTGCTGCCCTGTCATACACAATAATGATATGGGCACCTTTTCCAGCCCAGGTAATCTAATAAACAATGCTGCAGCACTGCAGGAGCTTCGTGCAGCTCATGGGCTTGGAGCACGAGGACCTGGCACTGAAAACAGTAATTGCTATTGCTTTCTACCTTATTTGCTCTTGTTTTAGTTATTTTGCAGCATGTCACTGCAACCTTTACTTTGGGAGAACTGTAGATTACGTGCTTCTGAGTATAACTTGCTTCTCTCTGCCACTCCTTTGATTAGCCTTTTTTTTGTTTTCAATCTTAAGCAAAGAACACTTTTAATTTTTTTTTAGGACATAAGCCCCCCCTTGCCTTCCAGATGAAAAATAATGTTAAAAGTAAGTGTTTTTAATGTTAGCATCTCCACCCATTTCCATGGAAACACAGTTTGCCTAGTTATGAGTGGAGGGAGTTGTCAGCATTCTGTGTATAATTTACCCTTAACTCTAAAGCTTCAGCATGGTAGGTCTTCCATATTCCTATTGTTAAAATCCAGGCTCCATTTGTTCCTGGAACTGAAGCTCTCACAAGAAACAGAGAGGCAAATAGCCTGCAAAGTAACTCCCAAAAAGAGTTGTCCGGTCAGTGAGTCTGCTGGTTGTCAGTGGGAAAGGTCATGAAGACAACAGCAAGAGCTGGGGACCAGCCCAGGCACTGCCCTTGCTCTGGAAAATGCTGTTTGACAGTGTCTCTAAGCAAATCCCATAGAGTTTAATGGAATTTAAGTACATATTTGAAGTTAAATGAGAGCTTAAGTGCTCAGAGGAACTGGAAAATATTGTGTCTGTTGCATAATAACTCCTAAGGAATATGAAGCAGGGCAGTGACGAAAACGCTGCATCCACCTGAAAAAGCTGGGGAAAAGTTAGATGAATTCCCTGCACAAGTTAGAAAAACAAAAAAATGCAAAAAACCCCACAAACGGACGATCTCTCTGACAATTGCCAAGTCTGAGTTTTCCCACTGTTGTCACATGCACTTGGAATTTCAGGATGCTTTTAAGCAACGTGATGGAGGGTGCAATTCTTGGAGAGTTTGTTGTGGCAGGCAGTTCCCCGGCACTCAGAGTGGAGCGAGAGGAGAAGCTGTGATCAGACAGGGGCTGGCAGCAAGCTCGGGACTCACCCTTCCTGGAGATGCGAAGGAGGCACAGCAGAACCAAGCCGAGCTCTCTCATGCTGGTGGATGTTCTCCCCCGAGGGGCATCAGCAAACCAGAACCATCTCGTTACATCTGAGCTGCTGGTCTTGCAGTCACAAAAGGTTTTTCCAGGGGTAGAAGAAGTTGTGGTTTTCCTCTCCTTGGAGGGAATGACTCGTTTAGCTGAACCAGCTCTGGGTTCAGATATTAATAGCTCTGTGGTCAGTCATATGAAAATTACACCAGAAGGAATCACAGTATTAACCATTTCCCAGCTAAAGGGAGGGCATTGCAGGCTGGGGCTGCAAACACCCATGCCATGTGTGTGATGGGGCAAGAGGGGGTGGCCTTGCAGTGCTACCAGCTCACCAGTCTGGAGGAGATCCTTGCAATCTGTCTGAGGGTGTGACAAGCAAGACTTTTGCTCTCCTGGCTTGAGGCAATTCCTTCTCCTGAACCTGGAGCCTGCAAACCAGCTCTGCTTTATTTCCCCCTTCTGCACACTGGTTGTTGTCACCCCTAGGTACAGAAAAAACCCCAAACCACTCTTCTTTTGAAATCCCTTGTGCTGAGGTTCACTGGCGGATGAGTGGTTTGGTGTCCCCTGGCACCCTGCTCTGTCCACACTCACATGACCCCGGTGAGTGATGAGTCGTTCCCTCCTTTGAAATAAGCTGAATTCCAGCTTTTTGCCCGGCATCCTTGTGCAAATGCTCACTGCTTTCCTTCTGGGTTTATCTTCAGCAAATTTACTGTGTAGTTTGCTCATCTGCAGAGCTCAGGGCCTGTGGTGAGCTGATCATGCTTTCCCCTTCCTCATCTCCCTTATGGTGATCCCATGGCTAAGTTTAACCTTGGGGCGTGAATTCCTTGTCTCGGTTTAGCTTGAGGTTTGCTGCCTTTGCTTCGGGCCGGAGGGAGGGAGGGATGGTCTGTCCTGACTGACCTCAGCTGCTCTGAGATGCTGCTGCAGGGCCCCGCCGCCTCCCTCCTGGATGGGGACAGGGACAGCAGCACCCGCAGGATTCACAGCCGGCTCGGAGCAGCCTGCTCTAGAGGAAGGTGACACGGGATGAGGTTCCCGGCGCCTGGCCGGCCGAGCCGCCCGGGGTTCCCGCTGCAGCAGCCGCTGGAGGGCTCCCGGAGCCAGGAGATGCTGCGGAACCGCCGCCGCCGTGCCCAGAGCCAGCGCCCACCCCGGCAGGAACCACAGCGCTCCCCTTGGCGCTTCTCCCCGCTGCCTGGCGCTCTCCGCCTCTGTTCGCTTCCGAACTTGAGGAAAATCTCCCAGAAGAGGGACCTTGAGGTGTGGTAGTGTGAAGTGTGTTCGCTGCCTTTTGATCCCTTTCTTTCTTCTGTTTGTAGTGTTTGTGAAGAGAGAGATTTCTGTTTTCCCCAGGCTTTTTGGAGTAGGCTCTGAGAATATCCAGCTCTTATTTATAGTTGTTTGGACCTGTTGCTACTCAGCCAAGACTGTTACTATTTAAAATACCGACTTGGATCCCTGCCGGGTCCCTATGCATGTCATCCTTGAGCAGGAGCAGCAGGACCCAGTGGCCCAATTACTTTGCAAACTGTCCTTAGTAGCTGTAAAACATAATTCATGCCACCAGGAGCTGAGAAACCTGAGGGTGTGGGTGGTGGACGCAGCAAGTAAGAGACCTGTAATCCCTATCACATCTGTGATAATGTGCCTTTTCTGTGTAACTCCCCCTTCTTCCTCTGTGTGATTTTTATCTATTTGTGATGTAAAGTTTTTGGTGGTGTGGCTCTTTTTAAGCATTTCACCACTCATGGCATAGTGGGACTCAGTGGATTGAAGTAAAAGAGTAAAGCGAAATCTGTGTTAAAAACATCTTGCTACAGTGAAGCATAAATGATTCATATAAAGAATAGCTGCAGTTAACACCAGTATGATCCTCTTCCTCTTTAATGTTTTACTGCAGCATCTCCTAGAAAAAATACCTGGTAATCAGAGCAGAACTACAAACCCTTCGAGTTTTATCTGTGGGCTGATTTTCTTTTTGGACCATTACTATTGGAATGAGGCATTTTGGTGTTTAAAATACAGAGTTGATAACGTATAGCTGAAAAGATTTACAACTATTTGAATCAGCCAAAAAATTTTGTAAACAAAATCATCCATGACAATGTGATCCACAGACTCTGTGACCTTTTTCCCCTGGTCTGTGCTTAAATAATATGTGAGACTTCAGTATGGAAGCCTGCTTCTGGTCCAACACCAAATCCAGGATGCCATCCGTATTTATCAAATACTTGTTTTAGTACTGGTAAATGGCTGCAAATAATGACATTTTTCCTGTCTCCCTAAGAAATTCCTGCAGTTTTGTGATGAATGATTGAGGGGTTGCCCCAGGCAATGTTTAGAGTGGATATTAGGGAAAATTTCTTCACCAAAGGGTTGTGAAGCCCTGGCACAGCTGCCCAAGGCAAGGGTGGAGGCCCCATCCCTGGAGGGATTCAGAAGCCGTGTGGATGTGGCACTTGGGGACATGGGTCAGTGGTGGCCTTGGCAGTGCTGGGGAATGGCTGGACTCGATGGTTTCAGAGGGCTTTTCAGCCTAAATGGTTCCATGACTCTGTGGTTGGGTGGTGATGATCTGCACCCAGGCTGCAACGTGTGGCTGGAGATGAGCACGGCAGAGCTCGTCCCTCCTGGTCCCAGGTTTGTCACTGAGGACTGAAGCAAGGAGTTATTTGTGTAGCTGTACCTGTGCTGACAATGCAGACACTTATTCAGGGACCAGAGTGAAGGCAGGTGTTCTCCCTCCCTCCCTTTAGGTCTTGGTTTCAGCTCCAAGGTTTTCTACCTCAATTACTTCAGCATCATGTGTGTTCCTAGTCCTCTGAGAGTGCCAGCCTGCACATACTTGAAGCAAAAGCCTCTTGTTTTGTCACATCTGGCTCTCTTCCCTGAAGAGATTGGCTCTGTGAAGTACTGGGAAGTTCTGGAAGTTCTGAAGTACTGGAAGCTGGGAAGACAGAAGGGCTTTCCCTCTGTCTAGTTCCTGTCAGCAGCAGAAAGTGGAGCCATGCTCCTCTTTTCGGGAAGCTGCTGTGGGCTGCCCATCTTCCCTCTGCATCCACTTCATCCTCACCAAGCTAGAGGCAGGAAAAACATTATGGGTAAACCCACAGAGAAGGGAAAGTAGAAAGGGATGGAGGGTGTCAAGTGCAGGCACCATTATTGTTGGTGACAATGGTCCTGCTTCCTGACTTTGAGTGGTGCTGCAGAACACTGTCACCACTGCCTCAAGCTCCTGCTGATCCAGTCTGAAAGTCTACAGGTTCAGTCACCTGTCTGTGGTGTTTGCTCAGCCCCTCACCAATGCCCCTCACCCGGGAAGTTCTCCTGCCTGCCATCCCATTGCTCCAAGGTCTGGGGCTGTTCCACCATCAAGGCTGTGTTGGTAGGCTGATGGAGCTGGAATAGGGGTGCTGGTGAGCCTTTTTGCCTCTGGTGAGCATAAGCTAAAGCAAATTAAGTGTGTAATTGGGTAATTTTCACCTAGTGGGCAATTACTGCATGAAAAACAGCTTGAGTTGTGGGCAGAGCATGGCAGGTGGAAGAGGACAAGAGAAGTGTCGCTCTCTCAGTTGTTTGTTGACTCTTCAGTCACGTCCATTGAGATGGATGAACAGCTCTGATGTCCCAAACTTGTGCATTTCTGTCCCTGCTGCTGCCTGTTCCCACCCTCTGCCCTGCTCTGACCATGGCACACCTGCAGACAGGGTGTGCCCCGGTGGTCTCTGCTTTGCACGTACCAAGGCAGGCCAAAGCCATTAAGGGGATGATCCTGGGGCCACCACAGTGCTGGTGCTCACCTCCTCCAGACTGGTCTTGGTCCCAAACCCAGCCAACAGTCCAGATACACCTGCTCTAACCACTGCTGTGTGCTGACAGGCCTGAGGTTCCCTAGAGGTTTGAAAACAAACCAGCGAGAGACTCCAGGTCAGAAATACAGTTTAATAGGAAGAGGAAAAAAAAAGTAAAATAAATGCAATAGTACAAAAGAAACCACTGACAGAGTCAGAATACAACCTGACACCCTGTTGGTCAGGGTGTGGGTAGCAGTCCGAATGAAGTGGTCCTGTTGAAAGAGGTGATCCCGTAGAAAAATAAGAGTCTGGTCTTTGCCTGAAGGTCCAGTGGAGTAGCTCTTTTCCTCATGGAGTCCCGTAGGTAAGGCCTGGCTGTGTGTTCGAAATCTCAGCTTATATCCAGGATGGAATGCTTGGTTCCTCCCTCTGGGTGGAGCATCTCACAGTGGGATGATGTCATTTTATCAGTCATGTGGTGAGACTCGATGGTCCATTAACAGAAGATATCTCCCTGGATATAGAGAGGATGGGTCATGGGAGAGGTAAAGAACACTGCCCCACCTGGTTTCAACAGCTGGCCCTTTATCAGAAGATATTCCCAGAGTTTATCAGGGATGAGTCGTGAAAGAGATGGGGAATGCTGCCCCAGCTGTTTTTAACAGCTATTGAAGATGGTGATGGAATACACCCCTCTTGGGCACATCTCACATTGTATACTAGGACAGGTGGCCACTCATCACAGCAGAGAGACCTTTGACTCACAAGGGACCTGTATCAACTTTCTTAATGACAGCTGTGGAATGTTTTAGGGCTGCCAACTCTCCTCAGACCCATGTCAGCTTACCAGCCACTGAGTGTCCTCTCCTGGCCTGGCCGTTCTGTCACCCAAATGAGCACTGAGGGTCTGGCCTGGTCTCTGTGTGATGCTGGGATTAGCCTGAGCCGGGGGCTGAGCCAGCTGGCAGGACATAGACACTGCACCCCCCTTTAGGCTAATCCAAATGATGTGTCTGATTAAAGGCACTTGAAATGCCACCAGAACAGAAGTCCCTGCCCACCCTTCCTACTGAAAGTGAGCCTTTGGAGGTTGATGTGCTCTGTCTTTCCCTGCTGAATGGGCACAGCTGGTGATTTAAGAGATTTATGCTCCTCTAGTTGTAGATTTCATAGCCCTTCTCTGGGATGAGAGCTGCTCTCCTTTGGGAAGGAGCGTGGGCTGGTTTTATCCACTAGGCCACACAATATCTGAAGCACATCCTGAACTTTCCCTTGACAGGACACTCTTGGCCAGGGAAGGAGTGGGCCTGGTGCATGGTCTGAGCTTTGGTCATCTCTGTAGTGCCTCACTTCACAGGCTCTAAACAGATTCAAAAGCACTTAGAATGAGATCTGTGGTGATTAATGTGGGCACGTCTCTAGGATGTGCCTCTGGAGAATAACTCTACACCTCTTGTTGTCACTCACTTAGACCCTGCCTTGCCTGAGATCCTGTGCTCTTTAGAGTGACATTAATTTTGGCATCGTCTCTGAGAAATGTTCCATCCTGTTGTCCTTTGTCCTTCCTAATCTCTGATAGCCTGCAGTGTTTTCACTGATTTAAAGGCAAAACTTAACCAGAATGCTGTCACGGTTTTTGGTTTTTTGTTGTTTGTTTGTTCGTGGGATTTTTTTGTTTGGTTTGGTTTTTTTTTTCTTTTTGGAACCCTGTTGGTTAAACCTGGACTGTTCAGCTGTTTCCCCTTGCTGGTGAACTTCAGCTGAATTTCTGCACTTGGCATTACCTTTGCTGTGTGGCTCCAGACGTGCTTTGACTGCTCCTCAGCAGGAGCTTACTCATCTGTAAGCATCATTCACAGGTTTCCCACCTTGCAAGGCTACCTCACCATCACCTCTACTCTTAAATATGGCCCAGCATATGTTTGAAACTAATAAAGGCCAGCGGACACCGCTGCATCCTCTAATCTGTTATGCTATGTAATTTCTAGCATAGCATAGAGAGTTTTCATCCATTTTCTCCTGAACTGAATTCCAAACCTTGGATCCGACCTGGGTGCTGAGTTACCATGTGTGGTAGGAAGGAGTGAGGGAAGGCACAGCTCTCACAGCCCCTGCACTGGGCAGGTGTGGGAGGAAAGCTGCAGACCTGAAGCCAAGCTGTTGCGATAATAAATGAGGCAAGGCTGAGTGATCACTCTTCCCCGTGAACTGTGTCCAGAGGCAATATTCATTGACAGCCTTGGCCTGATTGTCCCACGACTGTCTGTGCTGCAGTTAAATCTGCAGCTGAGTTATAGTCAGAGGCAATAGTATTTTAATGGCATTGTAGATACTCGTGCCTTTAAGGAGACCACTACAAATAATTTCGGTAGGTAGCACATGACCTGGGGGAAGAGCAAGCAGTGTTCTGAACTGCTATTGAAACAGGAGACCTTGACTTGAATTCTTGGCAGAGCCTGTCAGTGCAGGATCAGCTCCTTTCTAGCTGGGACAGGAATTAGATGAGAGAGATGAAGGGAGCAACTTCCCTTGCCCTGGTGGACTGATCTGCCTCTGGCAGAGCCAAGAGAAGGAGTCATTTCTGCCCTGTGGCAGGGGTTGCCCAGGAAGCAGTTTGATGATGGGATTTTGTTGCAGTTTAACCTTCCCTGGTGTTGTTCTTGGAGTCTGGTTTTCTCAGTGGGTGTGATTTTCTGACTGATGCATGCAGCAGGGCTACAGAGGACATACTAAATGAAAATCACAGAAACGCAGAATCACAGAATCAGAGCTGCTGCTGCTGTGTTTATTCTTTACCTTAACCTCAGGAAATATTTCTGGTAGAAAACGGAACATTTAGAGACAATAGATGGCAAAATGTGGGTATTTGTCCAAAGCCAGCCGTTTCTGTGTTGTTGGTACTGAGGTCTGCTGGATCAGAATGTTCCAGAAATGAAAGTGACATGTGAATTGTAGCATACAAATGCATTTATAGACTCATAAAATGGGTTGGGTTAGAAGGGACCCCAAAGATCACCTAGCTTCAACCTGNATTTATAGACTCATAAAATGGGTTTGGTTAAAGATAACCTAGCTCCAACCTTCCTGCCATGTATGGGGACACCTTCCACTGTCCCACGTTGCTCCAAGCCCCATCCAACCCGGCCTTGAACACTTTCAGGGACAGGGCAGCCACAGATTCTCTGGGCACCCTGTGTCAGTCAGTCCCTCCCCGCCCTCACAGGGAAGAGTTTTTTCCTAATATCTAATCCAAACCTACTCTTTTTCATTTGAAGACAACTTTCCATTTTTACTTTTGCTTCCTCTGATCTCTGACAGCACAGAAGTGTTCCCAAAAAGCTGGTGCTAACCCTTTCAGGCTAGTGTAACCTTTACTTAATTGCATGACTGACATAACCTCATGTGGCTCTTGAGATACAGAGTGAGATAAGGCCCCTGCCTAGGGGAGCTCTCTCTCATTAACGGTGATGGATGATGGCATTGACTCCCGGGATTAAGATCAGAGGCTGATAAGGTGGAGGAGAAGTGCTATGCGGAGTGCATTGTTCATATCAGCTCTCACCTCATGCGGGTTGGAGCAAACAATAGATAATTTACATTCCTCAATACTCCCTGCTCACAACCGTGTGTGCATGTGGCTGTTGGCTCACTGGCAGGACCTTGCTGGAAGCCCAGCGTTCCTGTCCAGGCAGGATTGGAAAGGGAAGCTTCACCAGAAGAGGGAAGATGCCACACAGAGGTGGCAAAGCGAGGGAAGCTGAGGGAGTGTGGTGGGAAAGTGGGATGAAGGAGAGGTGCAGCCTGGGGTTGGGTGGAGGTGATGGTGCAATGTCAGAGCACGGGGAGCTGAGGGCAGGGTGGACCCGTGCATGAGGATGCTTCACAGAATATCCTGAGCTGGGAGGGAGCCACCAGGATCATCCAGCCCAGCTCCTGTCCCTGCACAGACACCCCAACAGCCCCACCCTGTCCATCCCTGGCAGCGGTGCCCAAAGGCTCCTGGAGCTCTGGCAGCCTCGGGGCCGGGCCCATTCCCTGGGGAGCCTGGGCAGTGCCAGCACCTCTGGGGGAAGAACCTTTCCCTGAGATCCATCCCAAACCTTCCCTGACACAGCTCCAGCCATTCCCTGGGCCCTGTCCCTGCTCACACAGCAGAGATCAGTGCCTGCCATTTCCATACAGTCATTTCTCTGCTCTCCAGTCCTGAGCCCCCTTTATGGGTTGTGACCTTTGTGATGAGACTGCCTTAAAGCACACTAGGATGGAGCCAGGGCACCCACCACGATGAAATTTGGTCACGCTGCAGGGCAGATAAAATACTGGTAGTCTGAAGCTGGGGTCAGGTACAGCAGGTGGTGAAGGGACTGTGCTGGTTAGGAGTGGAGATGATGGATGGAAAGAGCAGTTAACGGCACTTCTTGGCAGACGGGTTTCTCACAAAGCTCTACTTTCTCATGTGACATCCTCAGAGACCTTGGTGCAGTTAACCAGAGAGGCTTGGCAGTCCCTGGAGGCAAACTCTTCCTGGGCTTTCCACTATCCACTGGGTTGGGTGTGGGCTTACCTTGTAGAGTCTGAAAATCCCTCTGCCATGTTGCAGCATGTCCTTAAGCATGCAAAGGGTTAAAAACATGTGACCCTGGATTGCCCTGTTGTAGTTCCCAGCATGTAAGATGGGAAAGTGATGCCATAATGATTTTTTGCCTTTTCTTTTATACCTCTTTTATATACCTTTGTACCCTTTTGTATTCTTAGTGTTTCTTTGTAGCCTACATTCCTAAACTTGATGTTTTGTTGAGTTAGAAGACCAAACATCTTGGAGGCCTCAGACACCAAGGTCCTCTCTGGAACACATTTTGTAAACTCAAAGATGGGTCTGGCCAGGGGAGGGTTCCTGGGGAGGGGGATTCACTTGGCCTCACTCACTCGGGAATCTTTGATAGATGTGCTCATTTGTAACACCTATAATTCTATATCCGATCTATTGCGGGGGTGCATTTTGGGGTGTGCATTTTGGGTGTACATGTTGGGAATGTTCCACCTGGACAGAGTGCACCAGGGATCCTTGAAATAAACACCGAGGGAAAAACCCCTTTTTCCCTTCTGACTGTGTTCGGCTCTGATTTTAACAACAGAGAAAAGCCATCAAAAAGAGGTTTCTCTTTCCACTGGGGAGCTGGGTGTCTAAGGCCATCCACAGGCAGGCTTTTAAGGAGTAGAATGCAGGTCATGGTATCATAAAATAGTTTGGGTTGGAAAGAACCTTTAAAACTCATCCAGTGCCAGCCCCTGCCATGGGCAGGGACACCCTCCACTATCCCAGGCTGCTCCAAGCCCTGTCCATGCTGGACACTGCCAGGGATGGGGCAGCCACAGCTGCTCTGGGCACCCTGTGCCACTGTTGTCCTAGAGAGAAATTTTGCTTAAGCCCATGTTGATGAAACAGAGCCAGGTTCTTGTAGACAAAGAGCTTTGCTTTACAACAGATAATCATACTGTGGAAAGATTAGCCCATGATTAAGCAAGGAGAGGAAGAGCAGACGTGTACACCCTCTGAGGTGCAATCACTCATTTGTCTGTCAGGTTCAGTTATTTTGAATAGCCAGGGCTTTTGCCCTTTTTCTCTGAGTATATAAACAATTCTGAGTTATCTTTTGAATGCTTTTGGATAAGTTCCCAGGAGAACTTAAATCTTGGATGGACTTGTAACATGCCTGTAGGCAGCTGTCTTCTCCAGGACTGGTTTGTGTTTACCCCTCCTGTGACCAGTGGAACACTTGGTTATGTGTACATGGGGAGCACAGGAGCAGCCCCACGTGTCTGAGGTCAGACTGTTTGGGTGAGTTTCTTTTGCTGCTTCCTCACAGCTTCATCTAAAAGCACATATTTCTGCCAGACTTACAAATAGCCATCACTCTTTGGAAGGAAAGTGGAACCAAGGAATGTGCAAAAATTGCTGGTATGATTATCAGTCACATCACAAACGGGGCTTCTGTTGCCTCCTTAGATTTATTATCTAAACCTGCAGCATACAAGTCAGCAGGCTCCTCTGGGAGCAGCATTGCTGTGTGGACAATGTGACTTTCCTACACGGCGTTCTTGTGGATATTCCTCCTCAACTATTTGGGCTTCAAAATTCCCTGGCCTACCACGTGCTGTAGCTTGAAGGGTGGCACTGGTTTTGCCTGGATGGTGTATGTGAGCCTGGTGGATTCCCTGCAGAATTCCCACCCTGGCAGGCAGTGACGTGCCTACAGCTGAGATTTCCAGCACTGGGAAGGACCCGATGGATGGTTTGATTTGCTGAGAAGGACCATCCCACAACGTCTCAGCAGAGTTTAGGCTGGAACTGTGCAGCTTGCATCCCTTGTGTGTAATCCCTCCTTTGACACTTGCTGATGCTGAAGATCAGAGACAACTTCTGCTTCCAGGAGGTTTGAGTCAGGGGGGAAAATGTTCTTCTGGAATTTTCACTGAAGGCAAAATATGAAACAATGTACACTTCTGTAATAAAGAAAAAAGCCTTTGATGTTCAGTGGGGAAAACCTGGATGTCTCAGTCTCACTCAGCTTATGTCTCAAGCATTTTAGAGGTAACTAATTTCTGTGACATCCCCTTCACTGCTTCTCAGCACATCTGCAAATACCTCAGGGACAAGCACAGATCTCCTCTTCTGCTCTGTTCCTGGTGTTCTGCTCTTATTCCCCACAGCAGGACTTTCAGTTCACAAGGTAAAATAATAGAATCGTTAAGGTTGGGAAAGAATTCTGAGATCATAAAGTTCAACCCTTAACCTGAATTAGCACTGAATTCACCTCTAAACCATGTCCCCAAGTGCCACATGCCTTTTGAGCACTTCCAGGGATGGAGATTCCACCACTGCCCTGGTGGAATCTCTGAGTATCCTGTTACAGTACCCGACCATCCTTTGTGTGAAAAAAATTTTCACAATATCCAGGCTAAATCTCCCTGGCACAACTTGAGGCCATGTCAAACATCTCTTATTTGGTTTATCAGGGGCATTTGCCCTTTCAAAACGATTCTATCTCCTCTCTCTGCCTTGAATCAGCATTCACCTTCATCTGAGTAACATAAAAAACTGTAACATGGTAAATTCATCCCAAAACTGTATCACTCATGTTTTGGCTATGTGTAATCTTGTGCTCTCTTATTTAAAACCTGACTATGTTTTGGTCTTTTGTTGCAGTGCTGTGTGGATCCTTTCTTTCTTGAATCCATTTTTTTGTGTATTCTCCAGTTAAATGAGTGTCATCTAAAAGTGTCTTCTGAATCATGAGATTAAAAGGTTGTCAGATGATGTAATCTGCCCTTTCTGAATGTTTCAGTGATACTTCTGTTGATTTCCCAGATCTTTGGGGATTGCTGATCCTGCACCTGGATGGAGCAAGTTGCTGGTGCTGTGGAGCCTTTTGCCAGGTTACGTGTTTTTCATCATTTTCCATCCCACAGAGATGTAATTCTGTGCCTTTGGGTGTTTCAGGAGAGAAATGAATGGTATGTACTTTCCAATGAGATGCTGAGGGCAGCTGGGGTGGAGTGAACTCCAGTGAGGATCCTGCTCGTGGATGCCTGTGGATGGACAGTGCTGTGGCAGGGACTGGGGTGCAAGGAGACACTGAACAAGCTCTGGTAGGACCTAGAGGGTGTTGTGGCTAAAGAATGTCAAGAATTTGTGAATTTGAAATGTTTAGTGGTTCTGGAGAAGATAGAATGCTTTCCCAGAGGGGTTGGTGGCCACGTCCACCACCAGCAATGCACTGCAAGCAAACCAGGATTGGGGAAATGGAAAAGGGAATGGTGGCTCAAAGAGCCATTCATGATGGGATAGCCAAAAAGAGGAGGTGTTTTTTGGGGCAAAGGACAGAAATTCAGTATCCCCCAGGGGATTTGTTTGTTCTGTGGATAAAACTTTGGTTTATTCATGTAGCAAGCTTGCTCACTGCTCCAAGTGCCTGGCAGAAAAGCTACTCAGAGGTGCCTCTTGTTGCTAAGCCACCGCCACAGGACACCGGCTGTTGAGTGGGATTTCTCCCTGTGGGAAGGGAGAGTTTGTGTTTTAAGGTATTTTGTATGTGGGCAGGGCTGAGTCACCCACACAGTTTAGGTGAAGGTGAGTGGAAGATAAGTGATGTGCTGGGTTTTGCTGCAGTCAGCCGTGTGCCAGGGGAGTTATCATCCTGGATCCTCATGTCCAAGCTGCTGCTTTGTGTGCAGGGAGGGGCTGTATCTTCCTCTGGCTGAGAGAAAAGCCAGGACATTTCAGACACTGGGACGTGGCCAAGCACCCTGCATTTGCTGCCACTTGCTGCAGGTGTTCTCGGTCACATGAGTAGAGGAAAACAAAAAACAGGAAGGGGAAGATGTGGATGGCCTGGGAATGTGTAGTGAAAAATATATCACAACTCCAGATACAGGAAGTTTTCCTGTTTTCTTGTTCTGCAGACAAAAGAAGGTTTGTGGGGAGCCAGAGGTAACACCAGCCACTACTCGTGTGGCCTCTTTGCCACCACTAACAGAACCTCTATCTTTTTTACCCACACAGAAGGTGATCAACATCAGGATGTCTAATGAGGTGAATAACCAGTTCGTGAGGGCTGCCAGATGAGGTGACAGCATTTCTATTGACCAGCAGTGAAGAGGCCTTACACAGACACCTCTTGGCTGCTTGCTGAGACTCCCTATTTGTGTTTTAGCATCTCAGCACAAACAAATCAGTTCCAGAATGGTTTGGGTTGGATTGAATCTTAAAGTTCATCTTGTTCCACCCCTGCCATGTCAGGGACACCTTCCCCTGTCCCAGGCTGCTCCAAGCCCCAGTGTCCAGCCTGGCCTTGGGCACTGCCAGGGATCCAGGGGCAGCCACAGCTGCTCTGGGCACCCTGTGCCAGGGCCTGCCCACCCTCACAGACACCAATTCCTTCCCAATATCCCACCCAGCCCTGCCCTCTGGCCCTGGGAAGCCATTCCCTGTGTCCTGTCCCTCCAGGCCTTGTCCCCAGTCCCTCTGCAGCTCTCCTGGAGCCCCTCCAGGCCCTGCCAGGGGCTCTGAGCTCTCCCTGGAGCCTTCTCTTGTGCAGGGGAGCAGCCCCAGCTGTCCCAGGCTGGCTGCAGAGCAGAGGGGCTCCAGCCCTGGCAGCAGCTCCGGGGCCTCCTCTGGACTTGGACTATCCTACAGAGCGTCACACCCTGCCCCACCAAAACTATACACTACAATGAGTTTTGTAGCTGCTATGTGACTGAGGTACTATGACTGTTTGCTGGAAAATTCCACTTGAAAAAATTCTTTTTCTTCCTTCCTAGTGCACTGTTCAAGGGGCACACTTTTCCTAGAATTATTTCTCTAAGTGTTCTAATTAGCAAATCTGATCCTTAACCTCTCACTGATCTCAGCTTTATCTGATTAAACTGATGACCAATCCAAGAATGTTTAATCTAAAGTGAAGGGATTTGTAGTTGGTCAGTTTCCTAAGCCCATGGCTCCTACCCATTTTCTTCTAATAGATATATTTTCATGAGAGGCAAAAGGAAAAAAACTACAGACTTCCTAAAAAAGTGCTTGCATTTGAACTCTTTGTTTTTGCAACTGTGCATACGTAGTTTTATTTTACTCAAAAAATTACTGTTGATGACATCACTGGTCCTAAAAGTAGAACCAATTTCTCCAGTGTTCCAAGTACAACTGAGCTGTGTTTTCTCTCACAGGTGCTTCTGTTTGCTCACAGGATTGATTTTGTTGCTCCCTTCTAAGAGTTTGAATTTGTTGTGGGAAATCCTCATGCTAATGATCTTACAGGTATATTCCAACCTAAATGGTGAACGCTATGAAACTGAAGGTTTTTTTGATTTTGATTTGCAGAAACAGCCTCAAGATATATCAGGGGAGCTTTAAGTTGGATATTAAGGAAAAATCTCTTCATTGAAAAGATTGTCCAGCCCCGGCACAACTTCCCAGGGTAGTGGTGGAGTCCCCATCCCTGGAGGGATTTAAAAACCCTGTGGATGTGGCACCTGGGAACATGGGGCAGTGGTGGCCTTGGCAGTGCTGGGGGGAACTTGATGATATTTTCAAACCTAAACCATTCTGTTATTCAGTTCTGGGATTGTGCTATGCACTGGAGTGCAATAGCAGGTCAGGAGGTCTCAACCTCAAGGTAAGTAATTTAATCTTCACAGCCCCTTTGCAAGTAAAGCACCTTTGGGGACTTAAAATGATCCTTCTGACCCACATCCCTGAAATATTAAGGCTTCCAACTCCTGTTTGAACAGTTGCTGTTTCAATACATGTGAAATTAATTGCCATGGTCTATCTGTGCCTCTGAGAACAAGGAGAGTGAGGGCCTTAAGTGTGCGAGGTGTATTTGCTTTGAGGTTTCCTTACCTCGGTTTCCTTACCTCATTCCAAATCTGGAAAAACCTCAACTGCTGGTAACAAACTAGGCCTGACCACCTGAAGGCAGTTTTCCATGGCAAGACAAAGAGAAAGCTTCAGAAAGGTGTTATCTTGTGCCTAACAATTCACTTGTCATGGAGTCCTTGCACTCTGAGGGAGAAGGAAACAATCGAGCAATAATCAAACAATAATCTTTTCAATGCACAACCCTGCTTCCTCATGGGTAGCATCTTTCTTAGCGGGTGAATTATTCCCAGTCATGGCCAAATTCTGTGTCAATTCCTTCACACTAAGTGTCAAGATGCAAAAGATTAGATAATTATCAACACCAGCATTCTTTATACTGTTTATATTTCATGTGCAACACGGCAAAACCAAACAGAACCTGCAGCAGTCCTGGAGGATCAGATAAAGGACATTGAATTGTTGCATTTCCCCAGATTTGAGCACTTGACATGAAACTGGGGCTCTTGGGGAGAATTATGCACATCAGACACCATCAATGAAAGTGGTTCAGGAAATGGCAGTTGGGCAGTTCATTTGAGTTAGACTTTTGGATAAAATGTGACTCCAAGCAGATGTTTTCAAGTGGTTAGGGTTTTGTTTTGTTTTTTCTTAAATTTTACTTTTCTATTTATGCTTTTTTTTGTTTATTTGTTTTTATTATTTTTCCCCATCAATTATCTTTAATAGTATTTACTTATTTTATGTATATTTGTATTTCTTCTCAGATTTGTAAACACAGTGACATCTCTTTGCTGGCACTGGGGAAGAGGTAGTCCAAGAAAATACCCCAAAATTTCTGCCCAGCACAAATGTTTCTTACGAGTCTGGCATCACGTGTATCAGAAACAAGAGTGAAGAAAGAGTGCTTGAAAAAAAATAGGTGATCTGAATAGCATTTATTTGATGTAAAGACAAAAAAAAAAAAAAAAAGAACTGTTTCAGTAATAAGATAAATTAGGTCTGTTAGCAAAGACAGTGTTTTGAACGATAATGGGAAAAAGCTTAATATGCATGTTCTGACTGACTTACATGTCAAATTTCCAAATAGCTGTTATTTTCTGAGAGATGATGGGAAGAATAAATTCTCTGTATAGTGTAAAATGTAGAATTAATTCTGAATGATGTGGAAAATCTTTCTAAATGGCTGGGACATGGCCTTCATCTTTTGTTGTTTTTCAGTTCTGTGCATATGATTTCTTTATGGTACTGCCAAAATGTCCCTGTTGCTCAGCAACAGCAGGCTGGAATAGCACCAGTCAGAGGAAATCTGCTGATTTACACTGGACATAAATTGTGTTTTCCTACCCGGGTGCATATTTTGACATAAGAGTGAAAGCAGCCTTTGTAGATTTGCCTCTCTGGGCCCGGTCCTGGGTGGGAGATCTCAGTTCAGACATTAAAATACCGTTTTACATTAGATTTTGATAAAACATAGAACCAGAGAAGGGTTTGGGTTGTGCTGGACACCTAAAGGTCGTCAGCCCAACCCCCTGCAATGAGCAGGGACATCTCCCACTCCACCAAGTGGCTCAGAGACCTGTCCAACTGGGCCTTGACTTTTTCCAGGGATGGGCATCCACCATATCTCTGGGCAGCCTGTGCCAGTGCCTCACCACCCTTCCCATGAAAAGTTTCTTCTTTTCATCTGGTCAGCATTGATCCTCTTTTAGTCTAAAACCATCGCCCTTTTTTCCATTGCAACGGACTCTGATAAAAAGTTTGTCCACTTCTTAAAGAGATCTTTAAGTACTGAGAGGCCACAATAAGCTCTCCCTGGAGCCTTCTCTTGTCCAGCTGAACATCCCCAGCTCTCCCAGCCTGGCTCCAGAGCAGAGGGGCCCCAAATCCCAGGGCATCTCTGTGCCCTCTGGGCCTGCTCCAGGGATATTCCAGACAGAACACAGCCTCATCTAACCCCAGTCTGGGGCCTGTCCAGCGTCTCCTCCAGGAATGAACCACTGCCTGGTCTCGAGGAGGTTTTTATAGCTCTGCCTACAGCTCCCCTGGCCCAGAGCTGTGCCTTGGCCTGATGCTGCCTCCTGTACAGATCCAGAATTTGCACTTGCACCTTGTTCAAGAGGGTTTGATGCAGAGAAGTGCCAAAGGACTGAGAGGGCTGGGGGTGTTCACCCTGGAGAAGAGAAGGGTCCGAGGAGACCTTAGAGCCCCTTCCAGTGCCTAAATGGGCTCCAAGAGGGCTGAAGGAGGATTTTAGCTGAGTCTCAAGTGGCAGGACAGGGGAATGACTCTACACTGCCAGAGGGCAGAGGGCAGGGAGAGATGGGGTATTAGGAAGGAATTCCTCCCTCTGAGGGTGGGCAGGCCCTGGCACAGGGTGCCCAGAGCAGCTGTGGCTGCCCTTGGATCCCTGGCAGTGCCCAAGGCCAGGCTGGACATTGGGGCTGGGAGCAGCCTGGGACAGTGGAAGGTGTCCCTGCCCATGGCAGGGGGGGGTGTAACAAGAACCCTTTCAACCCAAACAATTTTGTGATTCTATGGTTCTGTGATAAGCACAAATAGCAGAATTTAAAAGTTTCCTATGTATCCCACACACACAGATTTAAAAATTTTATTTTCCAATGTCTTCTACACTATTTGTTTCAGAGGTAACCTATCTTTGGAAGAACTTAATGATAATAAATTGAGAGAAACTTATACCAAACTCAAAAGAGTATGAATGTTTGTTTTAGAAATTAACTCCACAGAATATTATGTAGATATTTATTAAGTAAATCATGGAAATGCTACATTTTACAAGTGAGTGTCAGTCATACAGAAATACTGTTGAACATCTGAAAACATAAAACTTCACCAGAAGATACTGCCACCAGTCCATCACAAATACATGACACTCAGATCTTTGTGATGTTTGCAAAAATACATGGTTTGGGGGCTTTTTACCCCTTCCCAAACTCAAAAATCATGTTAGATTTTATTTCATCTGCTACAAGAAAAACAGGTTTCGATTTGCTTTTCCTGGAGTGATGTCACTGTGTGTAGGCTCCCGTCAGCTGAACGACCTGAGCATATGGAATATTTTTGGGGAAGATATCAGCCTCAAGATGAGACAGAATATGTCAGTGGGCCAGGCAGAAAGGTGGCACAGTTAATGCCTTTTGAGGTGACCAGCACTGCTGGGTGCAAGGCCAGCTTTCCTCTTCCCTACCTGCAGACCCTGGGCAGAGGTGGCACGTGGCTGGTGTCCTGCAGAGCTCTGCTGGAGTGGTCCTCAAACCTCCCCTTCCTACTGTGGGGCAGAGAGAAGTGGCAGAGCAGCAGCTCCACAGAATCACAGAATTGTTGCCAAGGCCACCACTAACCCATGTCCCCAAGTGCCACATCCACAAGGGATGGGGACTTTAAAACCCTCCAGGGATGGGGACTCCACCGCTGCCCCAGACAGCCTGTTTCTAGGCTTGATAACAATTTCTATGAAGATATTATCCCTAATATCCAATTTAAACCTCCCCTGGCATAACTTGAAGCCGTTTCCTCTCATCCTCTCCCCGTTCCCAGGGAGCAGAGCCCTATTCCCCCTGGCTGCTCCCTCCTGTCAGGGGGTTACAGAGAGCCACAAGGTCCCCCCTGAGCCTCCTGAGCTTCAGCAGCAGGCTGGGACAGTGCAGTGTTTTGCTGTTTAATGTTCGTGGGCTGAGGGGGGCAGTGTAGGGAGAGAAGTTAGGAAGATCAGCTCAAATTAGCTCTATTTGTGCATTGACTGAACAGACCCATTTTATGGCACAGGAAAGGAACAGCATTGACTTTCCTGCTGTCCCCTCCTTTGCTAACCCATCACCAAGTTCAAGTATTAAGAGAAATAATGAGATTAACACAAAAATCACAAGAATCATGTCCATCTTATGTTTGATGATTGCTAATGAACATCTCTCTCCATGGGGTTTGAGAGGCCCTCCAGGCAGAATCCTTCACAATCTATTTTCTACTTGGCAAAGGGTGCTCTTTATTCCATTTCTCTGCTACAATGAAACTCTCTAAGATGCCTCCGTTTGCTGTTGTTAGCTGGTTTTAGCCATTAATTTGAAGTTCCCTCAGATGCTGAAAGATGCTTTTTATTTCTTTATGTCTGATTGTTGTGTCTTCAATTTCACAGAAATTTTTCTTTTCAGCTTGTGAGTAATTTTCCCACTCCTTATAATTCAAGTGTCTTTTCAGACATCTGTGCTTTAAAATCATTACAGATTGATCTTGGGAAAGATCCTTCCAGCAAAGCACAGTCCTACCTAATAGAAATCTTCTTAATAGAACAAACAGATGTGGTGGAAAAAGTCTCTCCACGCAGACGGTGGTGTTGGACTTTGTAGCACACAAATCACAGTCTGTTGGGGAAACACCTCGTGCTCGTGCCTTAAAATCTGCCGAGTATCTTTCTTCCTGGGTCTCTATGCCTCACAGCAAGACCTCTCATGTTTCTTCATCATCAGATAATAAGCTCGGTTGGCTTCTGGGTAGGTGACTTTGGAGAGTGGCAGCTTGTGGATGGCAGAGTTGTTTGTGGTCATTAGCAGGAAGGTCAGCGCAGACAAGCAAAAAGGCCAGGTTCCTGATGGCACCCCAAACTGCAAAGAAAAACAACAAACCACCTATTTACTGCGTGTCTTTCTTTTATTTCAGTAACACTCAGAGCCAGAACAGGGGTTCTGAAGCAAGTCTAGACTCGGTTTTGCCTTTAGTCTTTCCTCTGTGAGGCTGGGCTTTATGAGATCTCGACATTGTGCAGTACCCTGTAACATCCACCAGCTCTGGTGAGAGGGCTGCCTGCCCTTCCTGCATCTGCCGTGGTCTTGGCTGGACCTGAGGCAGGAGATGAGACAGCAGAGTGGATACTAGAAACACTCAGCTTTTCCCTGGGCTTTCATGGACACATGGACTGACTTTTGGCAATTGAGAAAAGAAGTTAATTCAAATTTAATGTTTCTTTTACACATGTGCAGGGCCCTTTTTCCCAATTGCTTCAGACACAAAGTAAATCTCTGAAAGAGGGGAGGTGTTGTAGCAGCCAGTGCCTAAAGCGGGTCCAGGAGAGCTGGAGACAGACTTTGGGCCAGGGGCTGGGCAGGATAAGGGGAATGGCTTTCCTCTGCCAGAGGGCAGGGTTAGATGGGATTTGGGGAGGAAATTCTTGGCTGTGAGGATGGCGAGGCCCTGGCACAGGTTGCCCAGAGCAGCTGTGGCTGCCCCATCCCTGGAAGAGTTCAAGGATAGATGAGGCTTGGAAAAACCTGGTCTAGAGGAAGGTGTCCCTGCACATGGTAGGGAGTGGAGCTGGATGACCTTTAAGGTGCCTTTCAACCCAAACCATTCCATGATTCTGTGATCTCATAACTATCTAGAGCTGAGCTGTGGAAGTTCATGCAAACTCCAAGGATGGAAAGTGGTACGTGATGATTCCAAGTGGCCTGTTCCAGTGGGAATCACACCAACCCACTGGGCAGATAGTAACCCCTCTCCCAGACTGTTTCTGCCTCTGGCTGAATTTTTCTCCATGTCTTGGTGTTTTGTCTGACAAGCCAGGGAAAAATTCAGCATTGGAAGCCAGCCCTTAGCTGATACACTGCTTACCACAGACAACATGTGGGTCACTGCTGCTCCCAGGTAGGCAGTGAAGAGTGCTGTGAAAAAGAAAGGTGGTTCCTGGTGAGTTCAGTTGCTCATGGAGAAGAACAGCAAGGACAGACATCCCTTATCCTGCCTTGGGTAGCTCAAGAAATTATTATGACCCCTGTCTAGACAGTACCCTGCTAAACCCTTTCCTTAACATCGTGTCCCCTCCAACCTGGAGCTTATGGAAAGGGCAAAACAAACAAATGAAAAAACAAACAAACAAGCTAACAAAGAGAAATGGAGTGATGACAAATGTAATATGGTATCACAGGCTTTTGAAAAATGCACTGACATGGAAAATATGTAGCTTGATGGATAGGGTTAAATAGGAAAATAACCCTTCCACCCTCATCTGTCCTGCCTCCAGGGCTTGAAGGTAGGTCAATGACATACAGAGCTAAATCTTTCTTATATGAGCACTGAATGAGCAATTGTTTCACTCTTAGCTCGCTCCAATATTGAAATTTCTATGGAATTGCCTTATAAATAATTCTTCAGTCCTGCTGTGTTGCCCAGCTCATGCCTTTGATCCATTTCAAGAGAATGGGGAATGTGTACTGTCTAACCACAGCTGCAGACAGATCTCGAGCTCCACTCTCCTCAAAGATTAGGCATGTCCTTCTTCAAAGAAGGAATTTGGGCTGGTATCTCATAGATACCAGCTGGAAAAAAAACAACGTGATTCATCCAGGAATGAATGAACAAACACAATTAATGACTCAAAACAAAGCATCTGATTTCAAAGACCTAAGTTAACATGTGTCCACTGATCACAGCTCTCGCTTCAAACACAACTCTTGGCCGAAAATGAAAGCACAGGGTATGTTAAAGCCATGGCTTCAGCATCCAGCTCCACCACTCGTCAGCCTCACCTATGTCCATCTGCCTGCCTGGAGGTGCCCATCTGGCTCCAGCCCACCTCTGCTGCAAAGGCATCCTGTCTCAGTCCAAGGGGAGGTGAAAACCTGCTGGGTACCTACCACAGGCCATGGCCAGGAGGTGTGTCTGCCAGGTGAGAGCCAAGAACATGCCCCCGATGGCAGCGCAGGACAGGCAGCTGTTGTAGCCCCACAGCCCCGAGTAGATTTGGTTAAACGGTGTTGCTAAGCTCAGCCCTGGAAAATAAAGTCAGAGATGTGTCATTCTTCAGCTGAAGAGATTAGAAGTGACGGAGAAATGGCATGAATGCAGATTTTCAAAGGTTCTAGCCACCATTCATAGGTGGAGTTGCTGTTTGTAGTCGTGTTGCTACAGTCCAAGGGCAAAGTCATTTTAACCTAGTGGAGTCATGGCAGGATTTCCCTGTTGCTCCTGAGCTGAATTTAGTGATGACTTCAACAAAACATACATGGGCCTATGTGCGAATCTTAAGGCCCTGAGGCCTGCACATTCAGGCCGATGACTTTCATTGATCTGCCCCTAAACCCACCAGGATTCACCCAGAAATTAAGTATTTCGTGGTAAAAATTCATCTCAGCACAAAAGACACTTCTTTGTTCTGAAGGCTTCTGCCATCATAAAACAATGTAAGAGAATGGGGAAGTCAGTCAGAAGAATTCTTAAAACAGAAGTCTGAGTATATTCTGTTTTCAAGCAGCCATTCTCCCATGGGTGAAATACTTGTGATTTTTAATTGCTCCACTAATTGCAGCTCCTGTTTTATTCTCCGTGCTTTTATATAAATCTGTGGCACAAGCCAAATCATTACCTGCCATCATCCCCACTGCTGAGCCGATCACTGCATGGACACAAATGAGTGGAGAGGAGATAAATAAACCAATCAGGAACATGCCCCCAGTCCAGGGATTGTCACAACCATAAACCTGACCCACGCCGACTGGAATGGATTGCAGGAGCTGCAGAAATTTAAAAAAGAAATCAAACCAATCCAGACAATTTGTTATCAGCTTTGCGACTTTTTTTGTTTTAACCTGTTTTTCTTGGCCAGGCTCATATTTGGCATTTGTTGGATGCAGTCTTTCTTTCTAAGTGGAACATTTGGACACGTCTCGGGAGACAGCAGGGCATTTCCACAGGGTTTCCCCTTCAATGAAAATGAGTCATGACTTGTTCCCCAGCCCTGAGCTCCTCTGCCAGGTTTTTGCTCTAAGATCAAAAGTAAGTATTTTGTGAAAGGGTTTAATCATCCTTTTTACATGTGCTGCTGACTTGACCATTTTTACGTATCCATATGGACCACGACAGTGAATCTAGGGGATGGTTCCCTTGGGATTCACTAGGAACATGAGCAGGAGTTGCTGGGCTGGTGGGACAGAGCCCAGCTTGGTCACAGTTTAGAGATGGTTTTGAGGCACTTTTCCATGTATAGTCCCCATAAAATTATGCACCATGGCAAATGTTCTTTGAGAAATGTCACTTTTGGGTTTCCATTTAGAGTCAATTAACTCCCTTTTCTTAATCACTTCCTGGGAACCCCTTAAAATAGTCAGCTGAGCCTTAGGAGAAAATAGTAACTCTGGTATCTGTATTGTTTATGGTGTAGTGCAGGAGAATAAAATGTTTCTTTGGAAAGGTCCCACTTGAATATAAATTTAAAATATGCGAGTGTGTACTTGCATCCAAGTTTGTAACCATTCTACCACAGTAATATCTTCTTGCTCATGTCTAATCAGAACAAACAAATTTTATAAACAGTCTGTATCTGAAAAATTAAAATTATCCTGTGAGTTAACTGGAATTCCCAGCACAACCTTAGCTATGGGGAGATGATGAGTATATACATAGAAATAGAAATGGGTAATTCAATTCAAGAGTGTTTGAAGATTATGAATTTATACACTTAGATCCAACTGCAAAGGAAAAGACTCACATTTTCAAGCTATCAAAAGTGTTTGCTCCTAGAGTAAATCGCTATATTTTGGATAATAGCCATCTTCTAAATCAAATTTTGTATTGCCAGGCCATAATGCAGTATCAAAGGAGGTGGACTTGTTGGAGTGAGCCCAGGGGAGGGTGACAAAGCTGCTGCCAGGGCTGGAGCCCCTCTGCTCTGCAGCCAGCCTGGGACAGCTGGGGCTGCTCCCCTGCACAAGAGAAGGCTCCAGGGAGAGCTCAGAGCCCCTGGCAGGGCCTGGAGGGGCTCCAGGAGAGCTGCAGAGGGACTGGGGACAAGGCCTGGAGGGACAGGGCACAGGGAATGGCTTCCCAGTGCCAGAGGGCAGGGCTGGGTGGGATATTGGGAAGGAATTGGTGTCTGTGAGGGTGGGCAGGCCCTGGCACAGGGTGCCCAGAGCAGCTGTGGCTGCCCCTGGATCCCTGGCAGTGCCCAAGGCCCGGCTGGACACTGGGGCTGGGAGCAGCCTGGGATAGGGGAAGGTGTCCCTGCCCATGGCAGGGGGGGGACTGGATGGTTGTTTAAGGTCCCGTCCAACGCAAGCCATAGATCTCTATAAAGGCAGATAATACTTTTCTGCAGTGTTCTCAGCTGTAAGTGAAGGAGGCTGTTGTCCTGAAGACACCTACCAGTGAGATTTCGGTGTCCGCCCAGGTGATATTCGGTGTGGCCGTGGCAGGATGAATGACAGCTGTAGGGAAGAAGAGGTTGTGTGGTCCTGAAGCAGCCAGATAGAGGGTCAAGGCCAGGTTGAAAGGCAAGGTGAGAACAGGCAGGTCCCACTTAGAGAAAACTGCACTTAAAGCGCTGGTGAAAATAGGGCTGCAAGAAGAACAAAATGGTCTTACTAGAAGCTTGTCAGATAGGCAAAAATCACACCAGAACCACATCCAGCCATAAACCCAGCTGCAGAAAAGTTGGTCTATTTAAAACAATCAGAAAATCCCCCCCCTCCCCTCCTCATAGCTGTTTAATTTTCTCAGTCTTCCTCATCAAATCAGAAGACATGACAGGGTCACTCCATAAATCTCCTACCCCCTCCAAAGGCAGTTATCAATGTAGAGATTCCTGTCATGTTATGTCAATATATATGGTGAATTTGGTGAGCATGAAGGAGACAGGATCCAGCATGTTAATGGAGCTATTCCCCCACTCAGACCCAGTGTTCACCTTTTCTCTTTAGCACCTGAAGTGGACTGAGAGCAGGACACCCATGCTGGGTCTGAGTGAACTGTGAATGTGGCCGTGTGCCCTTGCTCAAGCTTGTGGATCAGCAGTAAAAGCTGACATCAAAGGGACTGTAACACCACATGAACTTCAGGCAGACAAATTACACGTGTGGTTTTAGCAATCTGCAGCTAGACATTTTCGGGTCAAAGACCAGGTTTCAACATTTTTTGCTGTCCAAAAATGGTGTCTTATATATGGTCTTATATACCATATATATGGTATATATATGTCTTATATATGTCTTATATATGAGTAAAATATTATTAGTTGTTTGTTTTGATTAGCGTCAACCATCATGTCTTGGGACCACTGAATTGCTTCTGTGCCCGGAGAAGTAAATTTTCATGACATTTTTATATGGTGACTTAAATAGATGAAACACTTGTGGTTGATGATGGTAGGAAATGGTGAAAATAACGTTCCTCTTGAAACAGAAATGAATTGATGCATCACAGCAATATGACTCACATTTAGAATATTGAATTACACATGATCAGCCATTGATTTTTGTTTTCCCCACTGGGATTATTTGTGATTATGTGGGTATTTTTATTTGCGTCTGGATTACTTCTGAGTTTAAAAGTGTAAATAACGATGCAGATTTAGCAGAACGTATGTGTTAGTTTTGTTCCCTTTCCAGAACAGCAAGGCAGCAGCTCAGTCTCACGTGTGGGGTCTCTGGGGCTGGAAGGAGAAGCAGAGGAGCCATCTGACTTACCAGGTCATGGACACCAGTGCCACTGGCAGGAGGAGCCACCAGTTGTGGTCTGGGTTGGCAGAGAAGACGGCCATCAGCAGTCCCACCAGGACCCCGTTGTACCCGTACAGGCCTGCTGCTATGGCTGATCTGCGTGCAGGGAACAGCTGGCTTGAAACCTTCTCCCCCGAGGATGCTTTGCTCACGCCAGCCCTCCCTCCCCTCCCACTGTGGCTCTGTGTGGGGATGACCTGCTGGGGCGTTCGATTCTGCACACTCGGGCCAGCACTTATCCCTTCTGCAGGTTTGTCCAGTGTCCCTCTGCACCAGGTGTGGCTGCTGGCAGGATCTGTCTGGTCCTACCAGACCAGATATACGGCCAGTGAAGGCTGAATCACAGAACCAGAGAATATTAGGGTTGGAAAGAGCCTTAAATATCTCCTTGTTCCAACCCTCTGCCATGGGCAGGGACGCCTTCCTCTAAATTCAGGCTTATCATCCACATCACATATCCAACACATAAATCAGCACTGAAGTGTCCACCTGAGGGGGAAAAAGGATGGGCTTACCTGTCCTGACCCAGAATAAGTGCTGTTAAAGTTGAGACAACTGTTCCCACACATCCTGTGAGTGTCCACCACGGGTTCTGCAGCAGGAGGCCAGCAAGGATGACCAGCCCACTGAGGGGATTGTTGACAAACATCACCTGGGATATCCCACGCAGCACCCAGTCAAGGAGCTGGATCACGAGAGGCTTGTCTGGAAAAGATCAAATTAACTAATAAAACAAGCCCCCTAAATTCTGCAGATGGTACTGATTTGGGATGTATTTTTGAAACTCGGGAAGAGTTTTGGCAGTGGGACTTGGCACCACGACTGAAGCAATGAATCAACAAGACTGTAAAACCTGACAGGGATTTATTATGGTTTACACTGAAGTCTTACAGCTGGAAAACTGAGATGAACAGCGAGGTTGCCAGAACCCTGTGTTATAAAGCACCCTGGACCAGATTCATATGAACCAGCTAATTTATGATGTCTGTGGCTCAGATGGCAAATCGTGTGTGTATCCCACTGCTGATTTATTACAGGGACCAAACACACCTACCTATGTGTAATTTAACTTCACAGTGGCATTAGGCTTGACAGAAATTGCTCAGCTGAAAGGACATGGAGTGTTATGAAGAATGGCAGAACACAGAATAACCATCCAGGGGTATGTTCTGGGGGACTAAATTCGCTTTGTACATGGCATGTTGGGAGGTAAATGTCATCTCAGACATCCCCAAGATTTAAGCAGTATGTGGATCTCTGCACAAAGCTGATTTCTTCCCCTACAAAATGGACATAAATCAGGGTAGAGGTAGTTTCTGTACTACTCTAACTTGAATCACATTGCTGAGAAGTTAGTTATTACTCCTTTCATGTACTTTTTATTTGGAATCTGCTGTCATTAGTCACGATGAAGTAGGTTTACCTTTTAGCCAGGTTCCAAACTCCTTCATGTCTCCAGTGAGGTAACCCACAGCTCTGCAGAAACTCTTCCCACCTTTGCTCAGTGGATTCTGCTTCATTGGCATTCTTTCCTCCGTGGTTTCTGTCTTGACATCAACACAGTTTTCCATGTTGATGTTCTGAACCTTTGGTAAAATTCAAGGGAAAAAAAAAAAGAAAGTTCATCACAATGTCTCTTTCTGATCTGATCTTTAGCACGTAATTGCTCACCATGTGTTACTTTGGAGCCAGAAAGAGGAAAATCCTTACTCTGAACACCAGATTCTTATGTCTCCATGAGTACATTCCCTCTTCACGCACTGTCCTCCCAGACTTCCATGCAGTTATAAGAAGATGTTTCATTTATTAAGTTTCTCTGCTGCTTAACCCATATTTCCAGTTTGAACTTATCCATCAGCCATCAATAATAGGCACCTAAATTCAGTTTCATAGTCACCTTCTGGGACCAGTTCAGCCTTTCTCGTGAGCATGAGCTTAGCCTGGGGCTGTCCACGGTGCCTTATTCCATTATTCACATGCATTCATACATTTTTTTTTCTCATTTGAACTGTACTTTAAGCTACCCAATCTTTAGAAGTACCCTGCACTGATTCAAGAGTTTAATGCCCAAATTCACAGTTCTTCCTTTCCATTCTGCCTTAGTCCTGTTGCCTTCTCTGCTGGGACGAGGTAGGGGATGGCATGTTGGAAAGTGTAGTAAGAAACCCGCAGGGACTAATGAAAACACACTTATTAAATTTAGCAGGTGTTATAAAATGTTTAAAGAAGGTAGGGGACTGTTATAGGCCCAGCAAAGGTGTTAAGGCCTAGATAAGGTGTTTGGGGTGCAGGGCTGGGAGATGGGGTCCCCTTTGGGACACACACCCTTTGGATAAGGAGCTGCTGGAATAACCTCTGGCACCTCATACAGCCTAGACAGCATTATTCAGGCACATGGATCAGAGGCTTACACCTAACAGTAAAGAACAGTGTCAATAGCCAAATCACTGTTTGTCTAAGAGCCAATTCTAAATATGAAGTCAGCAAATAAATAAAAAACCCTGTTCCTGGAGCATACTTTGTTTCCTGAACTAATTCTTGGTAATTATCAAGCAAACACCAGACAAAGTGTGTTGTTGTGTGAATACAGAATCAGAGGTGCTTCAGCTCTCACTGGTGAGTACCAGCTTGTGCAAGAAGTAATGAATTTAGGTTGGGAGTTGACAGTCTAAATAGGATGATACAGACACACAGATCTTGTGTTAGTCCTTGACTCACTCAAAACTTTACAAAAAGCCTTGTGGGCAGCTGAGGGAGAGAACCCATAGCTCAGAAACACAAGTGCTAAGAACTTATGCTGCTTCACCCCTGGGCATTGCACTTCCAGACCCTCCAGTGGGGTTAATCAGCTCTGGGTCTGTGCAGGGGAATGCCTGGTTAATGCACATCCTGGTCAGTTTCTCACACTTGTGTTACTGGAGAGCTGGTGGTGATCTTACAGGAAGCAGTAAATACTTGCATAAATAATAAATAGACATTTCCTACCTTCTGGAAGAGCCCAGCTATTACAAGAATAGGTTCCATATGAGAGGCTGATTACAGGACCATTATATACAGAAAACCATTGAGTTTGGCTTTTGTAGGACACAAAGGTAAGGATTTTAAATGAAAAGGGTTAAGGAAGGGAAGAAAAGAAAAGAAGGGAAAAGCATTGCTGGGGATGGTGTCTTGATGCAGGAAGATTTTTTTTTGGCTCTGTTATAACTCATTCCCTTAATTCATTTACCTTTGCTTTTTTCATACTTTATTCTGGAATAAGTGAGTTGAATGTACTTTCAGTTAAATCAAAATTTCCAGCCAAGACACATGCTCTCCATTTGGTGGAAGTACATTTACATTTTCCTTTTAAAGGATCTCCCTCTTTATGTAACCTGGGCTTTCCCTGTGGCTAACCTGTGAAATGAAGCGCTGTGCACAGCAGAGCGATGCTGTGTGACCCACGCTGGCATGCCCTGGGTGTTTCCCTGCATGCTGAGTGAGGAGATGTTTGCACTCAGGACTCTGCAGAATGGGGTGTAACGTGCACGTGAAGTATTGGAGTCATTCCAGTCCACTTCCATGGTGGAGGAAAAGCTTGATGAAGCTGAGGGCCGGAATTTACCAAAAACTGATGTATTGTTTTGCCATATAAAGGCAGTAAAGTGCGTGCTTAGCACGGTGATGCAAGTGTGAGCCAGCTGTGCTCCTCTGCTCTGGGCTTCCACGGGCAGAAATGAAGCCAGCTCATGGCACTTGGCACGGCAAAAAGACCAGGTGACCTGGAGAGCCACTTGCACTAACCTGTCTCAAACTCGACACTCAGCGAACGCCCCGCGCACCGGAGTACTCGGAGTCACCGAGGCTGCGGGGTGATCGTGGTCACCTTCCGTCCAGCAGTGCCGATCAAACTCGTGTTCATTATGTCACAGAATCATAGAATACTTCGTGCTGGAAGGCACCTTTAAAGCTCATCTCGTCCAACCCCCCAGGCAGTCCCGTTTGATCTGGGGGTGTGTCTCTGGAGAGGAACCACAGGAACTTCATCAGCTCAGTCGTGCACGCAGTGAGTGACAGCACAAGGGGCAGTGGCTTCAAACTGACAGAGGGCAGGAATAGATCAGGCATTAGGAAGAAATTGTTCCCTGTCAGGGTGGTGAGGCCCTGTCAGAGATTGCCCAGAGAAGCTGTGGTTGAACCATCCCTGGAAGTGTTCAAGGCCAGCTTGGATGGGGCTTGGAAGCACCTGCTCTAGAGGAAGGTGTCCCTGCCCATGGCAGGGGGGTGGAACTGGATGAGCTTTGAAGATCCCTTCCAACCAAAACATTCTGTGATTATTTATGCTGAGGGAGATTGAAATCAGGACTGAACAACCTCCTCACCTGCAGAGCTGCCAGGGAAGTGGGTGTAGGCCAAGAGAACCTTTGGTTTTGGATGGGGTCTTCACAACACAGTAAAGACCCAGATCCAGCCCCACTGGTTTCATGGCCCCCCTGAATCCCATCCCAGGCACTGTGTAGGGGCTACATCCTCTGTGAGGGGGCTTTGTTGTCACCACAGCCCTGAGGCTTGTCCCATCTGTGCAGAAACACAAAGTATGAAGCACTTGCACAACTGCTACTTAGCTGTCCATTGGAGAGTGTAAAGAAGTAGTGAAGCACTCGGAAACTGGCACCAGCATAAAATTTTTTAGGCATTTTTAGTGATTTTACAAAGCAGAACCTACTATTTATATGCTCAGATTAATGATTTGTTAACACATTACATTGTTTCAGGGAGAAGGTGATAGCAGGTATTTAAGAAAGGAGAGAATACAAAAGGTGTCTTATCTCAGAATCGTGGAGGTGCTCAGAGAATTTTAACACAGTGATGTCTGAATATTAATGCAGACTGAGGTGTACATATTCTGATAGGGATTCCATGTGTGCTGGTCTGCAGCAGGTCTTTTGAAGACCTTCTATTAAAGTTATACAAACAGGTAATTTTCATTGAAAGTGTTATTTTTTCTTCGTGCACAAAGGAAGGAAATGGAAATAATTGCAACAGGAGTGTTCTGCTGGAACAGACTGCTTGGCTCCTTCAGGGGGGCAGGTTTGGTAAGTTTTTTTTTCATTCCTGATTTCTATTAGTCCGGGAAAAAGTTTTTTTTAAAGACTAAGTCCTGCTGTCAGACAGACAGCTTGGAGCTCACTGCCTCATCTCACGTAAGCTCTGGAGAGGTGTTGCAGTCTTGCAGTGCAAGCTGTCAGTACTGGTTGGTGTGTAACTGGTGAGATACAGGAGCAGCAGCAGAACACAGGCACAGCCAGTCTGAATGCACTTTTCATCTCAGTGGTGCAAGTGCAAGTGATTTGTAGTGTGCTGTAAGTGCAGAGGAACTATTTAGAACTATTTTCATGGGAAGTGAGAGCTTCCCGTGAAACAAAACAGAAAACATAAAAGATGTTTCTCTTTTATGAAGAGGAAATCATCACAGGGCCGAGATGCCAATCTATTGTGTTTTTTTAATCATCTTTTCAGAGTTAATAAATGTCCTGTAGCAAAGCACTGACGTTATGCAACCCCGTGTCTCCCTAAATCAATTTTCGTTCCACTTGTGTACACTTCCTCCCTGTCAGGCCATACCCACGGCATCTCAGTCATGCCTTGTTAAAGCTGCCGTGGAGCAGGCTCCGTGCTGGGGCTGCACTCCTGCAGCATCTGCCCTGCAAATACTCCTTTATTCACCTGCTGAAGAGGAGACAAGCCTGGCCACACCTTCCTTTAGTGTTGTGCATGGTAAGAACAGTCTTGTGCTTGCAGCTGGGAGAGGGACAGTGTCTGTAACTTGGCTAATTAATACTCCCAGGTAATGGATGCTTCCAAGCTGGACATTGTGCTTTTACCTGTGAAAATGCAGCAAAGTTGTCTAGTGCTTTCTCTTCTTTCTGGAATTTTCCTCTCTCCCTGCCGAAATTCAGGTTTCTCTGAGGGTTTAATTTATGGCGAGGTATTTGTTTACCCAAGGACCCGAGGAGCTGCTACCGCACAATTGCAGCCATTGTATCTTGGATTCTCTGAATTGTTGCTGGGAAGTCTGCAGGCAGCCAAGCTCTGTGTACAGCCTGTTTTTAGAGGAATTCCTGCATCCAAGCACAATAGGAGGAAAGGGCCAGACTCTCAGCAGCTCTAATTCCAGCATAGCCCGTGTAATGTTACCAGGGGTGCAGTAAAGCTGGATTAATATTGTGCTAGGCATAGGAACACAAACATGCACAAGCACAATCCTCGAAACAGGTTATAATGTACTTGAGCCCCACTGGAAAAAAAGAGTTCAGGTTCTCCCATAGAAGATATATTTCAAAGTATTAGTTCAAAAGAGAGCTCACCCCTCAGATTTAAATATTCATTAAGCCCACACGAAATTCAGTTTTCAGAGATCTGTCTCCCAGGGACAGAGAAATACAGAGACACTATCACACCAACTGTGTATTATTACTATCTGTGCATTTTCATTTGGCAGAATGGAAGGGCAGTAAAAGGAAATGTTAAAGAGTTCTGTCTATTTATTTTTTTCTTTTTCTTTTCTCCTTTTCCTCTAAGGTTCAGCCACCTGGGCTAAGCAGTACTATTAAACCCTCACCCTGCTAGAAGCTTCTTGGTAACTGATATTCTGGTGCTTGTCCTGAGTCTCAGCTGTTCTCCTTCAGCAGGACTGCTCAAATGCTGCTTGCCAGGTGTTTTGAGGGAGAGGAGAGACCCAAGTAAGTCACTAACAGCATGCATTAAAGGAAAGAACAGTGCTCTTACCTCTCTGATGAGCTCAGGAGTAGCTGTAGGTTTGCTGGTTAGGACAGAAGTAGGGAAAAAGAAAATGTTCCACCAGCTTATATTGGCTAGCATGGCTCCTGTCCTGATATTACTGATTTCTTTCTCCTCCCACTTGGTGAGCTCCAAGTGAATGTTAAGAAGGTTCCCCTTTGAATTCTCCA
The DNA here is from genome assembly GCA_013397915.1 of Daphoenositta chrysoptera. Lineage (NCBI taxonomy): Eukaryota > Metazoa > Chordata > Aves > Passeriformes > Daphoenositta > Daphoenositta chrysoptera. The sequence continues at coordinate 88,589 of VZRO01007208.1, read as the reverse complement.
CCTTTCCTCTTGCTCTGTCCTGGGTGTCTTGCCAACAGGCTATCCAGATGTCCTCTTCCCTGCTGTTGTTTTTTTTTTAATTATTTTTATTTTTATTTTTAAAAATTAATTATCCTTTAACTCTGTCATTTTTCCTCCTCTATCACTTGTAAGGACTTAAGGCTTTAGAATGGACTCTCAGTGTACCTGAGCTTGACCTCTCCAGCATTATCCTCCTTATCCAATAAAACTTAGCATCCTTCCCTATCAAAATTCTGACCTGGGAATGTGCAACACAGCATTTTGTGTTCAGCAGCCTGTCAAGTTTTCCTGTTTCTGGGTAGTTTTCAGAAGCATTATTCTGTTAATGAAATGCAGTGAAAGATCTGGTGACCTTCCATTGTCTAATTACTTTTTATCAGTTATTTGAAAAATTCAAGGGGTGTTTTTCTTTCTTTTCCTGTTTTAAGTTTTTTTGTTTGTT